>JAVIAB010000139.1:5793869-5931369 GCA_032433765.1 Megaustenia siamemsis | reverse complement strand
CAAGATGATTATTTCCTCGTTCGTGTCCGTGTGTGAGCATTATCAAAAACCATCTTCGGGTTCCATCATTCGCTCACATCTTCATTGCTACTCCATTAGTAGAGTTGCCCCGGGGCAAGCAAAGTCATCGTTTGCCGCGTGAACATTGAATATTCATCCGCCAAGGTCAAAATGCACTACATGAGAATAATCGTAACGTCTTTTTTTTTTCATTCATCCGCCAAGGTCAAAACGCACTACATTAGAATTATCGCTAAATCATTTATCGCAATTATCATAAACATAATTGCCCATTTCAGAATCGTTGATCAATCAGGCGGCGTCTAGCTAAAAATAAAAGATGAATTACATCCAGATTTAATATCTGAACAAAAGAAAACAATTGTTTAACTGAAAAAAAATAAAAGATTATCCCAGGAACAAAATTATAAAGCAAATATGTCAACAGAATTTGCTTTTACATTTAATATTGTGTAGACGATGGTAAAGTATCAGTCAAGTACAAGTGGACAATGAGATTTAACGAAGACAATGGCGCTGAATAGGACACGTACTTCGGAAACTTATTGAGAGTATTACAGGCTCTATGTTTGCAATCACCAGGGGATGAGATAAAGAGGAAGTCCACATTATTTTTGGAGAAGACAGATGGAAGTAAAGACGAAGATGATGGGGTCGACATGGAATAATCTTTGAAGAATGGCAAGACAAAGAACGGCTTTGAAAGTGTTTGTTGAAGACCTATGCCCCACAGGGAGTTGAAAGTGTTTGTTGAAGACCTATGCCCCACAGGGAGTTGAAAGTGTTTGTTGAAGACCTATACCCCACAGGGAGCTGAAAGTGTTTGTTGAAGACCTATGCCCCACAGGGAGCTGAAAGTGTTTGTTGAAGTAATATGCCCCACAGGGAGCTGAAAGTGTTTGTTGAAGACCTATGCCCCACAGGGAGCTGAAAGTGTTTGTTGAAGACCTATGCCCCACAGGGAGCTGAAAGTGTTTGTTGAAGACCTATGCCCCACAGGGAGTTGAAAGTGTTTGTTGAATACATATGCCCCACAAGGAGCTGAAAGTGTTTGTTGAAGACCTATGCCCCACAGGGAGCTGAAAGTGTTTGTTGAAGACCTATGCCCCACAGGGAGTTGAAAGTGTTTGTTGAATACATATGCCCCACAGGGAGCTGAAAGTGTTTGTTGAAGACCTATGCCCCACAGGGAGCTGAAAGTGTTTGTTGAAGACCTATGCCCCACAGGGAGTTGAAAGTGTTTGTTGAAGACTTATGCCCCACAGGGAGTTGAAAGTGTTTGTTGAAGACCTATGCCCTATCGAACACATTACCCCAAAAATCATGTGCCGAAGGTCTGTAAAAATTATGGTCACTAACACCATATTCCCTATAAGCCACTTGTCGTGACGGGGCACTTTCCTTTTTTCTATACAGACTCTACAGCGATATCGTTCTATAATGCTGACTTCGCTCATTGTTCTGTAGAATCTTTAGATTTGTAGTTTTCTGTTTGTGATTGTCCTTGCTGAAGAGTCCTCTATTTTAATCAAAGTGGTGGTTACTTTAGTGTTATCTAGCAAAGCTGACACTTCTATTTTTAGCAATTTCATTGTGTCTATTAATCATGCCAAGACATATACATCAATAATTTTACTAAGGCCTGACGGTTAAAGAGGGAAATCCCGAAATCACCCAAACTTCGTGACGTCTTCAGCTATGTAAAATATAAACGACTGACGTCATTTTACTCACCCTGTTCGCAAAGTTGAAAGCTTTGAGCTATTCCTTTCAGCCCGGGGGCCTTGATTAAGACTGTAGATGGCTATGGTCAAGCAGACATTTTGTTTTGATTTGTACGAAAATCAACAGGTAAAGTGAAGACCATTTACTAGGCCGCCGCCAGTGAGCAAAGAGAAAACAGATGGACAAACTCACGTGTATAGGAGGTCGTTGAGAAAACAGATGGACAAACTCACGTGTATAGGAGGTCGTTGAGAAAACAGATGGACAAACTCACGTGTATAGGAGGTCGTTGAGAAAACAGATGGACAAACTCACGTGTATAGGAGGTCGTTGAGAAAACAGATGGACATACTCACGTGTATAGGAGGTCGTTGAGAAAACAGATGGACAAACTCACGTGTATAGGAGGTCGTTGAGAAAACAGATGGACAAACTCACGTGTATAGGAGGTCGTTGAGAAAACAGATGGACAAACTCACGTGTATAGGAGATCGTTGAGAAAACAGATGGACAAACTCACGTGTATAGGAGGTCGTTGAGAAAACAGATGGACATACTCACGTGTATAGGAGGTCGTTGAGAAAACAGATGGACAAACTCACGTGTATAGGAGGCCGTTGAGAAAACAGATGGACATACTCACGTGTATAGGAGGCCGTTGAGAAAACAGATGGACATACTCACGTGTATAGGAGGTCGTTGAGAAAACAGATGGACAAACTCACGTGTATAGGAGGTCGTTGAGAAAACAGATGGACAAACTCACGTGTATAGGAGGTCGTTGAGAAAACAGATGGACAAACTCACGTGTATAGGAGGTCGTTGAGAAAACAGATGGACAAACTCACGTGTATAGGAGGTCGTTGAAAAAACAGATGGACAAACTCACGTGTATAGGAGGTCGTTGAGAAAACAGATGGACAAACTCACGTGTATAGGAGGTCGTTGAGAAAACAGATGGACATACTCACGTGTATAGGAGGTCGTTGAGAAAACAGATGGACAAACTCACGTGTATAGGAGGTCGTTGAGAAAACAGATGGACAAACTCACGTGTATAGGAGGTCGTTGAGAAAACAGATGGACAAACTCACGTGTATAGGAGGTCGTTGAGAAAACAGATGGACATACTCACGTGTATAGGAGGTCGTTGAGAAAACAGATGGACATACTCACGTGTATAGGAGGTCGTTGAGAAAACAGATGGACATACTGACGTGTATAGGAGGTCGTTGAGAAAACAGATGGACATACTCACGTGTATAGGAGGTCGTTGAGAAAACAGATGGACATACTCACGTGTATAGGAGGTCGTTGAGAAAACAGATGGACATACTCACGTGTATAGGAGGTCGTTGAGAAAACAGATGGACATACTCACGTGTATAGGAGGTCGTTGAGAAAACAGATGGACATACTCACGTGTATAGGAGGCCGTTGAGAAAACAGATGGACATACTCACGTGTATAGGAGGCCGTTGAGAAAACAGATGGACATACTCACGTGTATAGGAGGTCGTTGAGAAAACAGATGGACATACTTACGTGTATAGGAGGTCGTTGAGAAAACAGATGGACATACTTACGTGTATAGGAGGTCGTTGAGAAAACAGATGGACATACTCACGTGTATAGGAGGTCGTTGAGAAAACAGATGGACATACTCACGTGTATAGGAGGTCGTTGAGAAAACAGATGGACATACTTACGTGTATAGGAGGTCGTTGAGAAAACAGATGGACATACTCACGTGTATAGGAGGTCGTTGAGAAAACAGATGGACATACTCACGTGTATAGGAGGTCGTTGAGAAAACAGATGGACATACTCACGTGTATAGGAGGTCGTTGAGAAAACAGATGGACATACTCACGTGTATAGGAGGTCGTTGAGAAAACAGATGGACATACTCACGTGTATAGGAGGTCGTTGAGAAAACAGATGGACATACTTACGTGTATAGGAGGTCGTTGAGAAAACAGATGGACATACTTACGTGTATAGGAGGTCGTTGAGAAAACAGATGGACATACTCACGTGTATAGGAGGTCGTTGAGAAAACAGATGGACATACTCGCGTGTATAGGAGGTCGTTGAGAAAACAGATGGACATACTCGCGTGTATAGGAGGTCGTTGAGAAAACAGATGGACATACTCACGTGTATAGGAGGTCGTTGAGAAAACAGATGGACATACTGACGTGTATAGGAGGTCGTTGAGAAAACAGATGGACATACTCACGTGTATAGGAGGCCGTTGAGAAAACAGATGGACATACTCACGTGTATAGGAGGTCGTTGAGAAAACAGATGGACATACTCACGTGTATAGGAGGTCGTTGAGAAAACAGATGGACATACTCACGTGTATAGGAGGTCGTTGAGAAAACAGATGGACATACTCACGTGTATAGGAGGTCGTTGAGAAAACAGATGGACATACTTACGTGTATAGGAGGTCGTTGAGAAAACAGATGGACATACTCACGTGTATAGGAGGTCGTTGAGAAAACAGATGGACATACTCACGTGTATAGGAGGTCGTTGAGAAAACAGATGGACATACTTACGTGTATAGGAGGTCGTTGTGTGAGATTTGGTAGGTCTCTAAATCGCAAATACAAATAAAAATGACAACAGACAGTGGAAGATCAACATTAATAATGGCCAAACGACATTAAAGTATCGAAGGGTAGACAAGTCAAGGCTGGGAGTCACGAATGCAAACTAGGTTGTTGTTGATGTAATGTCACGAGTTGATGTGGGCAGGGTGCCCTTTTACTCATTGATATTTCGGGTCGAAATGGCATTTATGACATTCCCGGCGCTTTGCGGAGAAGTTGGAGGTCGTCTATCCCAGGCTATGCTGGGAAATTACTAGTCCAGCCCAGAGGTACTGCAAAACTGGGTCTTCTATATCAGTAAGAGCCAATAGTACAGGGAGCATGACGATCCTAGCTTCTGTTAGCCAGCCTGTTTTGACACAGATTGTTAGAAGGAGAAACCATGATGAGGTAGAGCTGTTAGGTCTTGGTCAGCTAATGGTTCGCCGACCCTGATATTGCGACCGCAATTCGCAGACGCTTATAGTCCTCCATATAAACGAGATCAAAGCTTATCATGGCAGTTAAAAGAAGAATGAGGATAATTGTAAAGTTGCTTATTTTAGGGATACAACAGTTACCAGATGATAGATTGGAAATTGGATAATTGGAAATCCACTTTCTCAAACGTTAAAAAAGGAGAATATTTGAAAATGGAATTATTTCGGATGGCAATCTCGCAACGCAACAAAAAAAAAAAAAAAAAAAATCTCCAAGACCAACATTTTAATATTTGAAATAAAGTTACAATGGTATCAAGCTGCAAAACTAGTAGAAGAACGATACAAACTACGACGTTCCGAAAGCCGAAACAACCAATTTTACAGCAAAGAAATACACTACTAGTAAAGTTAAGGGAAAAAAGGTAAAGTCACGCCAAGTAGCGTATAGGGAATATGGTGTTAGTGACCCGTCACGCCAAGTGGCGTATAGGGAATATGGTGTTAGTGACCCGTCACGCCAAGTGGCGTATAGGGAATATGGTGTTAGTGACCCGTCACGCCAAGTGGCGTATAGGGAATATGGTGTTAGTGACCCGTCACGCCAAGTGGCGTATAGAGTATATGGTGTTAGTGACCCGTCACGCCAAGTGGCGTATAGGGAATATGGTGTTAGTGACCCGTCACGCCAAGTGGCGTATAGACTATATGGTGTTAGTGACCCGTCACGCCAAGTGGCGTATAGGGAATATGGTGTTAGTGACCCGTCACGCCAAGTGGCGTATAGAGTATATGGTGTTAGTGACCCGTCACGCCAAGTGGCGTATAGGGAATATGGTGTTAGTGACCCGTCACGCCAAGTGGCGTATAGGGAATATGGTATTAGTGACCCGTCACGCCAAGTAGCGTATAGGGAATATGGTGTTAGTGACCCGTCACGCCAAATAGCGTATAGGGAATATGGTGTTAGTGACCCGTCACGCCAAGTGGCGTATAGAGTATATGGTGTTAGTGACCCGTCACGCCAAGTGGCGTATAGAGTATATGGTGTTAGTGACCC
Organism: Megaustenia siamemsis; assembly: GCA_032433765.1. Taxonomy (NCBI): domain Eukaryota; kingdom Metazoa; phylum Mollusca; class Gastropoda; order Stylommatophora; family Ariophantidae; genus Megaustenia; species Megaustenia siamemsis. The sequence goes on along the minus strand of JAVIAB010000139.1, from coordinate 5,925,520 downwards.
GTCACGCCAAGTGGCGTATAGAGTATATGGTGTTAGTGACCCGTCACGCCAAGTGGCGTATAGAGTATATGGTGTTAGTGACCCGTCACGCCAAGTGGCGTATAGAGTATATGGTGTTAGTGACCCGTCACGCCAAGTGGCGTATAGGGAATATGGTGTTAGTGACCCGTCACGCCAAGTGGCGTATAGGGAATATGGTGTTAGTGACCCGTCACGCCAAGTAGCGTATAGGGAATATGGTGTTAGTGACCCGTCACGCCAAGTGGCGTATAGAGTATATGGTGTTAGTGACCCGTCACGCCAAGTAGCGTATAGGGAATATGGTGTTAGTGACCCGTCACGCCAAGTGGCGTATAGGGAATATGGTGTTAGTGACCCGTCACGCCAAGTGGCGTATAGGGAATATGGTGTTAGTGACCCGTCACGCCAAGTGGCGTATAGGGAATATGGTGTTAGTGACCCGTCACGCCAAGTGGCGTATAGGGAATATGGTGTTAGTGACCATAATTTTTACAGACTCTCGGCACATGATTTTTGGGGTAATGTGGTCGGTATTATGCCCGTGCCGCTTTACTTTCCCAGAACAAAAATTCGGTACTCATTTAAGGCTGGGTGAAGCTGAAACGGTTCCAAAGGTCAATAGATAGATAGATAGATAGATAGATAGATAGATAGATAGATAGATAGATAGATAGATAGATAGATAGATAGATAGATAGATAGATAGATAGATAGATAGATAGATAGATAGATAGATAGATAGATAGATAGATAGATAGATAGATAGATAGATAGAAGAAGCTGAAAGCCGTCGACAAGATCGAACCCTATCTCTTGTCCATTATAATTCAGTTCACTAACCACTGAGCTGTCGCGGCTCCCTACCAGCACAGTAATTGTTGTTGTTGTTGTAAAATTATATTTGTACTTTAAAAAAAAAAAAGTAATTCAAGAGTCTAGTGACTGTATAAGTGGTCAAACTTTCATGCAATTATTTAAAGATATCGATGATTTTAATCAATGAAACGAGGAAGAAGAAAGAAAACTGATATGAAGGAACAAAAAGTCACTTAAGTATATTTTTTGGTATAATTGACCTTTTAAAGTAACAAGATTGTAATAATTAATGTTGGATAATAATAATTAATACTGGATTTGAATAATTAATGTTGGATTACATTAATTAATGTTTGATTAGAGTAATTATTGTTTGATTAGAATAGTTAATGTTGGATTACATTAATTAATGTTGGATTAGAATAACTAATCTTATATTAGAATAAGTAATGTTGGATTTGAAAACAACTAATTTTGGATTAAAATAATTGGAATAATTGTTAGATTAAAATAACTAATATTGGATTATAATAATTAATGTTATATTAGAATAAATAATGTTATATTAGAACATGTAATGTTAGATTAGAACAACTAAAACTATTAGTTTTGGGATAGCTACTACAAATCTCCCAACAGTATAGAACCGTGTCATCCGCTGTTTGTTACCAGTGCTTACGTGTATTCGTTCATAGTAAGGCAGGAACTAATATTTGCCATCAAACAATGGGATATCTATGAAAGCATCTGGAGAGATGATGAGAATTAAAATAAAGAGAGAATATGAACCTACTTTCCTGTTTGATAACAACGACACCACATGTAATCCGGACACAAATTCTACATCAGTTGAGACAACTCTCAATCAATCTTTGCGTTCTCCTGGTTTAGGATTTATGTGAATGACTTAACACACATCCGGACAGTTTCACGGTAAAAATAAATGGTTCTGCCTCATGTAACAATGAATCAAGGTTTGTAGTTAGTCAGCACGAGATTGATGTCTTTTGCTCTGGGGCTGGTCTGATCAACAAGTTACTGATTGAAGGGACGATAGTTGCAAATATCTGCTCCATCTACATTGACGGGGGTCGGAATGTGGCTCTCAAACAGCACACAAACCAGACCGACACATTTAATGCTTGTTATACAGGAGACGGATGTGGACCAGAGGCCGAAGTTAATGGCAAAACAAAGACCAATCTCTATGACAATGACTGCACACACACACAATTGAGAAGTGGAACCAATTCTGTTTACTGGAATCTGAACTTTGCCACGCCCCAGAAGATTCACACCATTCGAATCTATCATCGAGCTAGCAATATGATTCGGGTAAAGAATGCCACTCTAAAGATTTTCTCTGGCAGTGGCGGCATAGTGTTCCAGTATAATGATATATCATACCCTAATGTTTCTGTGAACACTATTGTAGTCACCCCACAAACGCCAATGGCATACATTAAGATTGAGTTCTCACCGACCATTTCGCAGGCCGACAGTGCACAGACGGTGTGTGAGATGCAAACATTTACATACACCTATTGTCTGTACAGGCATTCTGGGTCGTTTTGTGAAGTGTGTAGTGGGTGTAGCAAAGGCTGCACCGTCATCATCGGTACATGTCACGGCAACTGTTCACATAGGATCTATGGACACAACTGCTCCAGGTCTTGGCTTAGTGTCTGTCCTTTATGTGAGAAAAAATCCGGAAAATGCCTACAATGTAAACATCCTGGCTATACCTGTAATGACACTTGTCCCGATGGTAATTTTGGACTACAGTGCGAACAGACGTGTTCTGATGGCTGTGACATCATATGTGACCCGGAAAGTGCAGACTGTACGTGCAAGGAAACGTACTACAGGTCAGACTGCACTCTCAAATGTCCGGACAACTGTTTCAACGACACCTGTGAACAGTCAACGGGGAACTGTACATGCAAGGGAACGTTCTACGGGTCAGACTGCACTCTCAAATCTCCGGACAACTGTTTGAACGGAACCTGTGAACAGTTAACCGGGGCCTGCGTCTCGTATGTCGATGATTCCCACGTTGAGAAGAGTCTGTCGACTACAACAAACCCAAGCATATGGATACCTTTCGCGATCGCTGCTCTTCTTCCGCCTCTTCTGCTTCTCTTGAATTGAGCCATGGCTCAATTCTCAGTGTATATCCGTGCTAGTCGTAGCTCATATCTTAGTGGGTGTCTGCGATAGCCATGGCTGATATCTTAGTGGATGTATGTGCTGGCCATGACTCATATCTTGTATATATCGTGTGTATCTGTGTTAGTCATGTGTCATATCTTTGTGTGTGCATGTCTGGGTTAGTGATATCTCATATCTTTGTATGCATGTTTATGTTAGTCATATCTCAAATCTTTGTGTGTGCATGTCTGTGTTTGTCACATCTCATATCCTTGTGTGTGCATGGCTATGTTAGTCACATCTCATATCTTTGTGTGTGCATGACTATGTTAGTCATATCTCATATTTTTGTGTGCATGTCTATGTTAGGCATGTGTCATATCTTTGTGTGTGCATGTCTATATCAGTCATATCTCATATCTTTGTGTGCATGCCTATGTTAGTCATGTGTCATATCTTTGAGTGTGCATATCTATGTCAGTCATATCTCATTTCTTTGTGCGCATGTCTATATCAGTCATATCTCATATCTTTGTGTGTGCATGTCTATATCAGTCATATCTCATATCTTTGTGTGCATGTCTATGTTAGTCATGTGTCATATCTGTGTGTGTGTGCATGTCTATATCAGTCATATCTCATATCTTTGTGTGTGCATGTCTATATCAGTCATATCTCATATCTTTGTGTGTGCATGTCTATATCAGTCATATCTCATATCTTTGTGTGCATGCCTATGTTAGGCATGTGTCATATCTTTGAGTGTGCATATCTATGTCAGTCATATCTCATTTCTTTGTGTGCATGCCTATGTTAGTCATGTGTCATATCTTTGTGTGTGCATATCTATGTCAGTCATATCTCATTTCTTTGTGTGCATGTCTATGTTAGGCATGTGTCATATCTTTGTGTGTGTATGTCTGCGTTAGTCATATCTCATATCTTGATGTGTATCAGTGTTAGTCATGCCTCGTATCGCTGTGTGCATGTCTGTGTTAGTCACATCTCATATATTTGTGTGTGCATGTCTGTATTAGTCACCTCTAGTGACTCGGGCAGATGGTGCTCGTAAACCTGGGAGGGCCGACCATCTAAAGGCAGAATCTCCCTACAGAAAAGACAATCTGCTGCCTTGCAGGAAGATTGGGGACAATCAAAGGCTAAGGAAAGCAAACCTGAATAAAATGCTGGCTGAAATCGGATGCACTGGCAACTGGCGCAGAACACCGTGCAACGTATTGACGGGTGTTCAATCAGAGTGGATCTGGCAGACTCTAATTGTGATGTTCTGTTTGTGGGGGCGATCAACACACTTAACCTGACAGCTGACTTCATGTGAGAGTCTGGAATCCTACGCTGAGTCCTGATCGCAGAGAGAGAGAGAGAGAGAGAGAGAGAGAGAGAGAGAGAGAGAGAGAGAGAGAGAGGGAGAGAGAGAGAGAATAATGAGAGAAAACATAGGTAAAGAAGCAAAGTTTAATTTACGTACAGAAGCAAGCAATAAGATGATTGGTTTACTTGGAAAGAATACCCAATCATTTAAAACCATAGAAGCAGCACTGGACGCGGCTGGACTCTGGGTGGGTATCTTTTTCATACGCCCCGCCCCCGAATAAGCCCCCCCCAGAGGTGCCGCTGCTGTTTCCTCTGGGAGGTCCAACGCGGGCGGCTGACTGGCCCACGGGGCTGTTGCCTCTGGGAGGTCCAACGCGGGCGGCTGACTGGCCCACGGGCGCGTATCTTTTGTCTCACCCCGGCCGAATAAGCCCCCCAGAGCTACCCGCTGGTATCTTTTTTCGCACGCCCCGCCCCGAATAAGCCCCCCCAGAGCTACCCCGCTGTTGCCTCTGGGAGGTCCAACGCACGCGGCTGACTGGCCCACGGGCGCGTATCCTTTTCCTCTGGGAGCACGCCCCGGCCGAATAGCCCCCCCCAGAGGTATATCTTTTTCGCACGCAACGCACGCGGCTGACTGGCCCACGGGCGCGTCTGCTGTTGCCTCTGGGAGGTCCAACGCACGCGGCTGACTGGCCCACGGGCGCGTCTGCTGTTGCCTCTGGGAGCACGCCCCGGCCGAATAGCCCCCCCCCCCCCAGAGGTACCCGCTGCTGTTGCCTCTGGGAGGTCCAACGCACGCGGCTGACTGGCCCACGGGCGCGTATCTTTTGTCTCACGCCCGGCCGAATAAGCCCCCCCCCCAGAGCTACCCCGCTGGCGCCCTCTCATGGGTACCACTTTGCTAGCCCCCGCCACCCTATTAGAGACATGTGTACACCATTGGATATACCCATCGAAACCATGCCTAGAGGACACAACACATGCCAGTGGCTGACTCTCAGCACTAAAGAGCTATGCGGTAAAAGCTGCATGGGCGAATACTGTAAGGTACACCTCGCTAGATTGCGGAAAGGCGTTGGTACAAAGCCATGTAGGGTGTGCGGAGTGGGCGTCGCAAACAAGCATAGTCTCTGTGGAGGATGTGGGTATCGGCGCATAATCGTTAGACAAAGTATGGCACGAGCGAGAGCCTTTCAGAAGGAGTTTAAACGTCTAGCAAGGATTGAAATTGGCAATTAGAGAAATGTGAACCTATGAATATACCAAACTCAACATGAGCGAGCACGAATACTCCGATGAATATGCGCGAGAGACAGTGGACTCCCTTCAAGAATTAACAATAAGAAAAATCATGGAAGTCCGGAGGTGCGAGCGTCAAGATTTGGAACTAACCAAAGCCTTGAAGGCCCTGGGGTGGTGGACGGGGTTGTCTTTGGATAATCTCCCACGGGTATTAAGGGAAGAAATTCTGAGACGCGAGTGTAATGAACGCTTTGATGCTGTGAGGGAAGAGTTATTTTACGCCATGCACGTCCTCCGGACGGGTAAAAGCCTCGCGCAGCGATACAGATGAGTGGAGGAAGCTATTTTACTCTGATGAATGTATACGGCCGAGCGTGACATCTAGATATTGTAGGGAAAGAGATGCTTGTCCTCCGGACGGGTAAAAGCCCCTACAAAAGCCGATAGAGCGTTTCTATTTGGTTCATGATAGTGATGATGATTATGAGGATGAAGAGGGACGAGGCAACTGTCCTCCGGACGGGTAAAAGCCTCGCGCAGCGATACATCGACATCTAATTTCGGGAACTCCCGATATTACTTGTCCTCCGGACGGGTAAAAGCCTCGCGCAGCGATACTCCGGACGGGTAAAAGCCTCGCGCAGCGATACTCCGGACGGGTAAAAGCCTCGCGCAGCGATAGTTAATCGTTGTTTTCAGTTGTATCCATGAAGCCCATTCTAAAAATAAAAACCCGTCACGGGACAAGAAAAGCGGTCACAGGACAAGAAAAGCTGTCACAGGCCAACTTTTTTGGTCACACAGCTCATCGGCTTTTTATCGGACCTGTGACCGAAAAATCAGTCCTGTGACCGAAAAATCAGTCCCGTGACGGGTTTTTATTTTTAGAATGGGCTGTCAAGCGGCTTCCCGATTTTTTTTTTTTAGCTTCCCCACTTATTGCATTTTCATACCGGATCAACTACTCAGGAAAAAAACAGTTAGAGAGTGTAGCTCTATAGATATATGATATGGCGCCAGGCAAAAATCATTGTGCGTGGCTAGTGTGGGGATCTACTACAACCTGTGGGAAGACGTGCAGGGGTTCGTACTGCTGGATTCATAATGATAGAATACGGAAAGGTGGCGGTACAACACCGTGTAGAGAATGCGGAGTGGGCGTCTCGAACAAGCTTAGTCTCTGTGTAAGATGTGGGTACCATAACGCACACACCAGAGAAAGCAAGGCACGTGCAAGAGCCTTTCACAAGGAGTTTACACGCCTAGCGCGGATCGAAATTTCCTATTAGAGAAATGAGGGCTAGTGTATATAGAGTTGCAACATGCCTGAACTCAAATCTTTGGAACAGCTGTCGCTCGAGAAGGTGATTTCTTGCTGCTGCACACGGAACCCAAAGCTCGGAGACGTGAGGCTACTACCCAAGGTCTTTCATGAAGTGGTTTGGAAGGGCGCGCACCGGCGACGCTATGTCAGGGTCCTAAACGATCTTGAACAGATTGCCACGATCCTAGACGTTATCGGGTTGGCCCCTGCGGATGGTCAGCGTCTATCACACGCCCAAATTTTAGAGTGGGGTAGGACTATGGGCTTAATTAAGGGTTATGAAGCATGGAGGTGGAAAGAGGAACACAGGCTAAATTTATACGATGTCCTATGGGATCTCAAGTCAATCAGCAGGATCACCAGCGAATTGGGGTATGGGCAACTAACACCAGTTGAAATTTTAGAGTGGGGTAGGAAATGTGGTTTTTCGCGAGAGATGATACGAGGCAACTGTCCTCCGGACGGGTAAAAGCCTCGCGCAGCGATACATCGACATCTAATTTCGGGAACTCCCGATGTCCTGCGGACGGCAGGCGCGATAATTAGCCTCGCGCAGCGAAAGCAAATGATCAACACATGACAGTCATACGCTCCATCACATGATCCATGTAAAAATAGAAAATTATGTAACGTGACAGGGGTTTAAAAGGAAAACCGTGAGCGAAAAATCGTTTGTGACAACCGTGACACTCTCGTCCCGGTTGTTCTGTTTTGTCGCATTTTTTCGAGCTGAAAATTGTTATCACAGTTGACAAAAGATGAGCAGCCGAGGATATGCATGTGACTGTTAAGTGGCTCACTTAACGGGGGAATTCAGTTAATCTGCGGAAAAGCCGCCCGAAACATAGCACTTTTGACTTCCTTGATAATATCTTTGGAGGAGGCGGCTTTAATTAGAGTGCACTGATTTACTGTGATGGAGCGCTTGGTACTTTAGGTGCGTCCTCCGGACGGGTAAAAGCCTCGCGCAGCGAAGGTGTATACGGGGGAGGAAGACATTCAGAGGCGTTGCCATATGTCAAGAAATCAGAGGCGTCTCCATATGCACAAGTTATTTTTGCGGCGCACCGCCACGATATTTGACGAATTCTGCAATTACTTCCTCTTTCCCTCTCTCCATCCATTCTTTTTTTGCTGCGTCATCCAGCTCTCGGGTTTTAGACCGAATCTTTTCCTTCATAGCCCGATACTTATCAAATTCGGCAACAATTAGTTTAAATTCCACATCGGAAATATTGCCGTCTTCTAGGGCTGTGGATACAATTCCGGCGATGGTGTCTAGCTTACTTTCAGCCAGAACACGAATCTCATCGTGCTTCTTAGCCTTCAGATTCAGCTGGCGAGCTACCAGCTTACTGACTGCCCCGAAGGTGCCACAAGCTAGGGCCCCAATCTCTAGTCCTAGAGCTACAGGAGCCATGATAACGGTTGAAAGAAGCGCAATACCGCCAACGCCCATCCCAGCTGTGACTGTAAACAGTGCCGTATCAATACCGTCTAGACTATTAGCACCGCGCCGATATTTCTTGTATAGGGACGTCCGTTTATCTCTCTCGTCCTCCAAACATTTTCGCAGGCGGACAACCTCTTGAATGCGGTAGGACTGGTCGACAGGCCGATCAACTGACGCGTCTAGTGTGGGATACATAGACAGGCAGAACAGGTATATAAAGCTTTATGCAGAACTTTTTATCTGTTTAATTAGGTGCTCAATAACGCGATCACTTACCGGGGTCAGGCTAAAAAGTAGCCGTTTAAAGTAAAACGACAATCCACTGAATATAAATTCAAGGGATATTTTTTCAAACACCGCGTTTGCTTCCAAATCGCTAACATTCGTTGAGAGGTCTGCCTTCCCCTCCCCAATTTTTATAACCAAACCCGTCATTTCGGGGCGTTTCCACTTGATTGACACCCCAGGCAAAATCTCGATCGGGGCGCTGGGGAGCATACTGCCCGTCTCAATTTCTAGATATATCACGGACCCCTTTGGGGGTTTTCTTAAGATTTCTAGGTCTCTTGGAACCGTTGTTTGAGCCTGTAACTTCGCAACGTTAACTCCCTTCGGACCCAGGTAGTAAGAATTAACGTGCCCATTGAAGGTCGTCGGCTCTGCGCCGGACGGGCGATAGCCGACAAACATGCTGCCAGCGTTCATTAGCCATACCACTTTTGTAATACCACCCTCGGCCGGACTTTGCAAATCTATATAGCGCATGGCTAGGTCCAGCCTGAGCTCCCAATTGGGTTCAAACCCACTTGTATGACTTTCTATGGCGGCCCGCCGATAAAGGCCTCCTTTGGCTAACTCCATCCCATAAATCACCCCCGCGCCCCCCAGATCATCGAATCCTCGAACATCTCCGAGGTTGGCGAAGCAATTCCTCGTGGCCCAGACCTTAGGTCTGTGCTCATTGCTTGAACCTTGCAAGAACTTGTCTACTGGCATAGTAGTAATACTGGCATATTCGATATTATAAACTAATATATTTGTTGAATTGACCCGAACTACTGCAGTTTTTCAATGAGGAGAGTTGCCTTTATATTAAGGAACTTTGTATTATTACTGATGGGTGGTAGCACAGATGATATCGATATCGATAATTCTAAAGACGAGGGTTGTGATATCACACACACTCCCGAGGTGTTGAAATGGATGTAGTCTGTTATCGTATGTTGTAACACTAACGCAGGGGGAGGGCCTATATGCAGCGAGAGGTCAATCGACTCGCGGATACTCCCATTGCGCAGTCCTACCAACTGAATCTTATAGACCCCAGGCGCTCTTATGGAAAGGATTGCTTTTCTGTCGCCTTCGTTACGCGGATCCTGTGTAAGCTGAGGGTGCCCAATCGGGGTGATCGATAAGGTCCTAGATAACGTCCATTGCAAGGAAATCTCATATATATCGTAGCGTTGCCCCAAGGCTCTCACGAGCTCATCTTTTATGGTGTCCTCAACATATGCCTTAGTGGCCGCGTCTTGGGGTGCTTCGGGGTCGGCGAGCTCGGATATTTTGTGATGACCCCACTTAATGTCGTGGGTTGGTGCTTTTGATCCATCCAGCTGTAGGACTTTAGCGTTTAATATATCCATTGTGGATATAACGAGGGCGTCAACGTATTTTTTGGTTGCCGCGCTTTGATCTGTTTGTGGATCAGCAAGACCCGCAATTTCGTTGCCACCCATATGGAGAGCACCGCTCATACTTCCTCCGGATAGAGGCAGGACATCACGTGCGTCAACATACTCTTTAGTAGCCGCATCGCTAGAATCTAAAGGGTTCCCTACGTCTTTCAACGGAAAGCCCCCCAATGATAGCTCACCTAGCATTGTATCGCCCGCCCTGTGTACGAGGGCGTCAACGTATTTTTCGGTTGCTGCGTTTTGATCAGCATCTCGAGTATCCACATACTCTTTAGTAGCCGCATCGCTAGAATCTAAAGGGTTCCCTACGTCTTTCAGCTGAAAGCCCCCCAATGATAGGTCACCAAGCATAGTATCGCCAGCCCTATGTACGAGGCCGACTGGGCTGCCCCACGAGGCCGCCGCCGCTCCACAGCCGGTGCTATGTCCCATATAAAACTTATCCACAGGCATCACACTCTCTGTTTAGCTATGTGTAAGATCACATTTTTAAAAGCATTTCCAGCTGCGAGTTCACACAACACTCGAAGACATAGGTGGCCGCAGATAACCTCTTCGGGTCTCTGCAGTTGGAACGTCTGTGTCTGTATAGGAAGACCCTCGCTGCGCGAAGCTTTTACCCGTCCGGAGGACAGATATTCCACGAGTTCCTTGGGGGGATCCAACCCAAAACTATCGAAATAACAAATCGTACGGCCATCTTTGTAATACGCCACCCAGTGGGTGCCCCCACCACTGCTGGAGTCGAGATTAACTATGCCGCATTCTTTCTGAGAAATCTTGTTAGGCAGGGTGTTTCGCGAAAACACGCCACGAAAGTGGGGGATGGTACGGCCGGCCTTTTCAATATCAAAATTGCTCAGGGGTTCTACTTTTTTTGGGGCGCCAAGTAGAGCCCTGACCCCTTACATTTAGGGCACATGCCGCGCCCCGTGCTCGCCGATGGGGCCAGAAACAACCCCGCACCAGCAAGCTGTTTCTCAACCTCACGATTGTGGCGTTCGGCCTCAGCCTGGGCTCGAGCACTCGCTTTTTTATCGTCGACTGCTTTCGCGATAGCCGCACTACCTCCTGCTAGCGACCCCGCTGCAGCGAGCCCGCCTAATATTAAGGGCAAAAACGGGAGAAACCCACCCGTTTTTTGAGCCGCTAGCTGTGTTTTGGAAATAACGAGCTCGGCCCCAGCACTGGCGGCGCGTTTCTTCTCAAGGTGAGCTATTTGGCGCTTAGTGAGCCCCAGGGTATCGTCGCCATGAAGCTGCTCAACCGTCAGCCGAATAGTAACGCCTACCCCATCATGGGCGGCTTTTGCCAATGATTCTTTCTGCCCCTGCGTAAGTGTTAACCCAAAAGGAGTATACTTCATTTTCCTATACTGTATATTGATGGAGATTTTTGTTTAATACAATTTGCTAAATTTCGTGCCGTCAGACTCTAGCGTCAGCAGCCGGTCGCTAATCAGCACTGCGTAGGCCATGGTTCCTGCTGGCACGTTGTTTCCAAAAGTCGCCCTGACCTGTACGGTTTGGACAGCCGTTTTCAACCGCTCCGACTGTCTGCGGACATCGATGACGTGGATTGGGTATAATTCTACAAATTCGAGCGGAGTCACCTGGTTTGAGGACACGCTTCCCTCAATACCATAGTATTCTGCCTTAAAGTCACATAACCTCTTGTAAGCCCTGGAAATCTTTCGCTGTACAAAGTCCATTTTTTCCTCGGAGTCAGGATACTGATCGGTATTTAACCTCACATGAATGTCAGTTAAATTTACATGGTCAAAGCAAGCCGGATTGCTGGTCTGGCTATCGCGGTTGGTTTGGAAAGCCACCAAAAGCCATCGTGGTTTTTCAGTGCCCGACGTAATGGAGAGAGTCCAGGTAAACGAACTGGCTTCCGGCACGGCAAAGCTTTCGCATTGAAGAGCTCGAAAAGATATCGGCACTTTAACTTTCTTGGCTATCTGCTTTACTAATTCTGTCTTGGCAGCCAAAGAAGGCATGACGTGCGGTATTACCCAGGCAAGCTTAGTTAGCGTGACTTTCCCTCTAGGCGCCGCAGCATCGCGAAATATGCCTTTGGTATCTGATTCACGAGATAATATCAACGAATGTTTACAACCATAAACCACCTTGCGGTAGTCCTCGCAAAAACCGAACAGGTGGCTTAACGGGACGCAGAACGAAAACGTCCCGCTTGGATTCGGCTTGACCACTACTAGCTGCCGTCGGGCCTCCCACCCAGTATTAGCTGATTCAGCCGCCGCTGAGGTATCTTTTTGCCAGCACATGTTAAGACCCTCGGCCTTTGAAAAATCATCTCCATATGTCAACAGGCCCTTAATTGTTGTGGCTTGGCCAGGGTTGAGAACATTCTCAATATCTTGATCATTGAGCCGGTACCTTAGCCGCGAGAACATGTACATAACGGCGTTATTTACGAGCGAAGCAAGCGTTGTAGGTGTGTAGTCGACTTCTGTGCCGGATGCTAGCCTCCCTTCAACATTGAGAAAACTTTTAGACGGGTGTGTGTAAACGTCTTGGAAGTTTACTTCGATTGCTATATCCTGATTGTTGTTTATTGTGGCGGGGTTTTGTGGGTGATACTCCTTGTAGACGTACGACTCGATGCTCTCGTCAACAAGCGTCTGCTCTACAAGAGTCAACATTTCATCGGTAATTTCTTGTGTATCCGCCATAGAAAATTTACTTCAGATATAGAAACAATTCTATTTTCTAATAAAGAATTTTCCTAAAACCCGAGCCTGCTATCCGACTGTTGATATTTTGACGTGCCGCTTCAGTCGTGGGGGCCGCAAGCCCATGCAGAATCTCTAAGGTTTTTTCAGAGATAACTCTCTCCGGCCCTGTAGCGGCTCGCGTGGACGAGCGTGCTTTGCTGCGGACTATGTCAGCGATTTGCTTAATTGAGGCTGCGGTTGTAGCGCCGGCCTTAGCAACTTTACCGGCCACGTCCGCAACATTTGCTATAGCGCCTTTGTTTGCCACAACGAATTTACCGACACCCCCAATGGCCCGCACCACGGGTTGTATCCAGTCCGACAGGCCTTTTCCGATTACATAGCGCTGTCTTTTCATCCGCCGGTTTCCCTCTGCCACGTTCCGCGAAATTATCAACATGGTAGCTTAGAAGATTTTCTATAATGACAGTCAAAATGTTTAATGTAAGAATTTTACTTCAAATCTGCCGAAGATGTAATCTAGCTGTAATTCGTTCCCCTCGGAGATTCAATTGAGAGCCATTCTGATCCGTTAGCCACAAGCGTATTCTTTGAATACTGCCACGCTGGCTTACCGGCAAATAAACCAAATTGTGTGGAGTCTCAATGATCTTAAATCCAGGTTGTACGCCTGGGTAGAAGCTGTACAGAACGGGGTGGTTGGTGCCATTCAGGTAAGAACCACCGACTAGATCGCAGTTTACAAGTATGCTACTAAGTGTTGAAATGTCTACTGGTTTGTCCCCTGTGTGGAATCCAGTAGTGGATAGCACCCTCGGCTCGAATCCGAGAGTCGACGCAATGGTAGATTTGCTCATGTCAACTCTGTAGCTAGGGTTCGTAATCTCGATGTTGGCACGTAATGTCGCCCTGTTTGCTCCTACAACTATGTAATGTGCCTGCGTCTCAGAATTCCAATCACCGCTGCCCTTCAGCTGGCATTGAATCTCATCGTTGATTTGAGCGAGTTCGTAGCTTCCTTCTGGTAATGAAATTGTCTTCCAGGTAACCCCTGCGTCTGGGCTGTAGACGAAAGTATTATTACTTTCTGTAATGTTGGGGACAGCGTTATATGTCTCCAAATTGACTAGAGCTAATTCGTACTTATTGTTGGGTTCGAGGTAAAAGGGCGGAGAGAAGGTGGTTGTCCAGTCGGTGCTGTTTGACGAAAATACGAAAGAGTTACCCTCTTTAGGGCGAAGATGGCTTTCAATCTTCTGTAACTGAAACTCCATTTGGGGTATGCACTTATAGGAGGCTTCTGTTCAATTCGAGAATCAAAGCCTTAGGAGCCGCGCCACTGCGAAGGAGCTCGTCTAAAATAGCCGAAATTTCATTATCAAGGCCCGTATTACCTGCACGCTTCGAGGCAGCTAATAGCTGTAGCCTTTCAACTAGCGCTTCTGGATCCTTATAATATTGCAAAGCCCCACCTTCGCTGCGCGAGGCTTTTACCCGTCCGGAGGCTTCGCTGCGCGAGGCTTTTACCCGTCCGGAGGCTTCGCTGCGCGAGGCTTTTACCCGTCCGGAGGACCTTATCAGCTGGTGTTTTTTGCTCTTTCGCCCATGGAGAGGCAAGCCCGCAAGTTCAGCCAGCCGCTGGAAAGTTTTGACAGCCTCGGGGGTATATTGCATCGTTTTTAAAAAGCGTTTTGTGAGGAGAGTGTAAAGCGAATCATCTGCCGGGGCTTCGAACACAAGATTGTCTCCATTGTCGAACGCCCGCAGTTTCCCCGCCTGCAAAGCTTGCGGGTCGATTGTGAGGGATCCAAACCGGTTTCCCTTCAGTTTCAACCCACTACCTGTAGCGTCCTCCGGACGGGTAAAAGCCTCGCGCAGCGAAGTAGCCCCACTAGATCGGACGAGCCTGTAACCCTGTGTTAGTAGGCAAAGACGTTCACTATATTGTTTTAGAGCGTCCTTTTCCATCGTTAATTGCTGCTTTCTTTCTTCTGTGGTGGCTTTACGCTTTTTTTCCGCTTCCAGTACATATCGGTTAGTGTGAGTGACTCTATTGATGGTGTTGGCGATTTCTTGTGTGTCGCTGAGGTTGAGTTCGCTGGGGGGCTTAAATCCGTGGCGCCTTATCACTTCAATATCCAACCCTTGGTCGGGACTAATATATAGCGTGGGGGCATCTTCTACCGGCAGAGGCATGTCTTGACGTGCCGTCGGTGCCGCTCCGTGGAGTGCGTAGGCTTGTCTTGACGTGCCGTCGGTGTCCTCCGGACGGGTAAAAGCCTCGCGCAGCGAAGGTGTCCTCCGGACGGGTAAAAAGCCTCGCGCAGCGAAGGTGTCCTCCGGACGGGTAAAAGCCTCGCGCAGCGAAGGTGTCCTCCGGACGGGTAAAAAGCCTCGCGCAGCGAAGGTGTCCTCCGGACGGGTAAAAGCCTCGCGCAGCGAAGGTGCTGGCAAGCGCTCTATTGCGGCTGTGACTTTTCCTATCTCCGCTGCTTGGTGTGAGGTGATTGGTTTGAAAAGTTTGGCTGCCTCTTCCTGCAGAGACGACTCCCCTAGTGATTCTGTTTGAAGGCGTTGCCGCGCCTGGTCTCTGAGCGCTAGGTAGTTCCGGACGAGGGCTGTACGATCGCGCATGTCGGTTACTTTACGCCACATCCTTACTTCAAATAGATGTCATCCCTACTTCAAATAGATTTCATCCCTACTTTAAATAGATGACTTCGGTATGTAGAATCGATCAAATCCACATCGATACCGACCATCATAGGCCCGGCTGGTCAGATCAATACAACAGAACCCGTACGGCTCGCGCGTGCACGCACTAAAGAAGTTTCGAAATTCTTCGAAAGGCATGTCACCACACACATAGGTGTCCTGTATGGCGCGCAAGTTTTTCGTGTCTTGATTAAATATGATAAGCATGTTACAATTATCTCGAATCGTTTGTTTGGGAATCCTGAAATAATTCTGCGTTAGATAGAATGAATCCGCACCACCGTGACGGCCTTGGCTAAAGTATCTCTCGATGGGGGTTTGTTTTTCCAACATAACGTCATCAAATACCATAATGCTACGTTCGTTTTTGTTCAGACTCTCTACTGGGATGATATCATCTGATATGCTGTGAAACGAGGCTACCTCTTTCCCAGTGACCGATTTAATGGCATCCGCCCAGTCCTGCAGCCACTGGTATTTCTCTTGTCTAAGGGATTTTGAGTATATATGCAGTCTATTGTATTTAAGGAAATCCTTTCTTAGGAGGAGATTGAGCATCAGGTTTGTTTTACCACATCCGGACGGGCCGCAAATTACACAACGGATGCTACTAGGAAGCAGCCAATGGTGTTTGTGCTCGTGTGGATTCGATTCATCAAGATCTAAATTTAAGATTTCCATACTTCTATATTTAGGAAGAGATGTACTGCCTTCGCTGTAAACAACACACTCCCACTTCAAATGAGGAGACTATAACTCTAAAGAACAACCGACCAGCCAAGAGAGGTGTTTGCACGGTGTGCGGTGCTAGAAAGAGCCAAATTCTTTCTGCGTCCTCCTCGCGCAGCGAAGGTGCTGGTCTTCTTAACAGTGCCATGAATGCCCTACCTCTGCCCGAGATGCATATGCGTCTCCCCAAAGGGGTCCCATCTGAAGATGTCCCGGGTGGAACTTTTCAAAACACTGGAAAATACTCATATTGCGGGCCGTTTACCAAGATTGCCAAACGCCTCTCTCAGGGCTATAGGGGTGTGAATAGTCTTGATCGTGCCTGTCTAAACCACGACGTTGCTTACGCAGCCCATAAAGATACCCCCGGACGGAATCATGCGGATGATGTACTGGCAGCTACCGCATCGCAGATTGCACTATAAGATGCTCCAGACTGGGAAAAGCGTGATTCTAAGACTGTTTCTGCGATTATGGCTGCGAAATCACGCTTCGGGATGGGCCTTAAAAAAAAGTCGCGAAGGAGGTAGTAGAAAATATTCCTAAACTGAAGAAGTTTTCTATGGCAGAGAAGTCGCTGCGCGAGGCTTTTACCCGTCCGGAGGACTCCGACGGCACGTCAGCAATCATGGAGAAATTCTACTACAGTCCTCAAGGCTATTGGCGTGGGCTGGCGGCCATCACGAAGCTTGCTGCGGCAGCCCGAGTTAGCAAAAAGGATGCTCGGGACTGGCTCTCGAAACAAGACATATGGCAGCTCTATTTGCCTGCTCCTCGACGAATACCACGGCCACATTTTAACGTGACTGCGCCAAACGAAGTTCATCAAGGGGATTTATTATATCTGCCGCATGATCGTGTGAAACGACGCACGTACAAATACGCCTTGACCCTCGTCGATATAGCCTCCCGGTACAAAGAGGTAGAGCCCTTGGCTACAAAAGATTCACAAGAGGTTGCAGACGCCCTTGAGAGGATTTATAAACGGAGCCCTATGGATTTTCCAAAGCTTCTTCAGGTCGACCCGGGAAGAGAATTCATGGGCTCGGTATCATCACTTATGGCAAAACATGGGACTGAAATACGGCGTGGGCGTGTGGACCTCCATAGAGACCAAGGTATAGTAGAACGTTTTAACCGGACTCTGGCCGAGCGGCTTTTTGGTCACCAGTATGCTCAGGAGCTATTGCTTGCTGCCCGTGGGTCTTCTGAGCGGTCTGCAGAATGGGTGGCTCGACTCCCTGCGGTTGTTGCGGCTTTAAACAATGAGCCGACTCGGCTGACAGGTAAGAAGCCTGTGGATGCCATTAAACTTCAGAGAGTGACTGCGCAACCCTCATCTGTCGTTCCAGGACGCCCTGTAGGGCTCGAGGAGCCGCTGATCCCGTCTGATGCAATGGTTCGGTATTTGTACCAGCCTGGCGAGCTCGAGGGTGGTCGAAAACGTGCTACTGACCCCGTGTGGTCTGTGACCCTGCATTCGATCCGAAATGTATTGCGGCAGAATGGCCAGCCTGCGGTATACTATTTGGAAGATGGTCCACAGCGTGGGTTTGTGCGTGAAGAGTTGATGATTGTTCCTGAGGGGACAGAGCTTCCTCCAGGTAAGATTCTTGCAATCAATTGAACACAAGGAGACTCATGTAATCTAACGGCGTCATCAGAAACAATGTTCCTAATAGATGCCCAAGAAATGCATCGTCGACACCCAGGCACATTTTGGGCCCCACCCGATGAAGAGCTTCAGCGATTGAAATCAGGGGACATCGTAAAAGTTTGTAATGGGGAGGAGCGATTTTGGGTAGTGATTCAAACTGTAGAGTACCCACAGGACTGGAATGCTTCTGATATTAGATTAACTGGTGTGCTTGATAATAACTTAGTAAGTTCTAGTGCTCGTCTCGGGGACGTTATAGAATTTCGAGGCATGCATGTATATGATATATACCCTTCGCTGCGCGAGGCTTTTACCCGTCCGGAGGACGACTGAATCCCTTCGCTGCGCGAGGCTTTTACCCGTCCGGAGGCGCTGCGCGAGGCTTTTACCCGTCCGGAGGACGACTGAATCCCTTCGCTGCGCGAGGCTTTTACCCGTCCGGAGGACGGCTAGGCGGCGATAAGTGCTGCGCCCCCTCTTTTTCGGTTGCAGTCCAGACAGGTCAGCCGTATGTTTCCTACGCAGTGGCCCTTGCTGTTGTCTAGCCGATCGACGCTAAACTGCTGCATATCAGCCGGCCGATACGACCACAACATTATACAGTTACATGCAGCGCAATGGTTTTTTTGGGCCTCGTGAAGTTGCAATATGTAGTCAACTTTTAGGTCAAACCCAGGAAGTCCTTTTGCCTGGTCTAGACTCTTATAACTAACAAGCTTCCTCGATATTGTTGCGCGCACAGGCATGTACTGTGCTGTCAAATCGATTACATCTGCGGCTGCCTCGGCCGGCGGACACCCCACCCGTTTGAGCTGGTGACTATACTCCACCCGAGAGACAGCCAGATACACGAGGTTGGACCACGTAAGCCAGTCGTCAATGATCCAGACCTTCTGTGGGTCAGAGATGGTAAGACCCTGGCTAGAATGGATCGTCAAGGCATAGCCCAGGCGCCAATCATCAGTCGTGATAGCACTCTCAGCTGCAGCTATCGATACCTCTACAACATCGTTGAGTACGAGCACTTCCTTGTTTTCTGTTCCAGGTATGAGGACCTCAATATTTTGCTTCCTGCTGTCCTTGGGGTGATACAGCAGAGGCACAGGGACATCTTGGAACTGCTCCTTATGCCGCTGGAATAAGAGCGTCTGTGCCCGATCGCGGACCTTGGTGCGTGAGACCAGTATAAGATCTCTTGGCGTCCAGTCTTTAACAAACCTATTCCACTTGAGGCAGCCTGGGAGGGCCTTACGCATTTCTTTGCACTGGACCTTGTCAGACTGAAGCCGGATACGCCTTTTCAGAGCTTTTAGCTCCTCGTCTTTCGCTCTGTGGTCGACGGAAATCTCTTCGTAGTAGCCGCAGGTTTCCTGTAGCCAGTCATGGGGCATGCCACCAGCGATCGGTGGCGGCTGGCCTTGATCACCGCAACATATGACCTGGACCCCACGTTGATCGAGCCACCCCAGGAACAACTCCAGGATAGGCTTTGACACAGTGCAGACTTCGTCCCATATGATGACACGGGGAATGTATTTGTCGCCCATGCGCTCAGGCGTCCAGTCAACATCTGCAACCTGCGGACCTTTCTGATTACTTCCAGGTACATGGAGAGATTCCCCTACCTTCCGGGAGACAAACTCTATAACCTCTCCCTCACTGTCAATCAGCTTCATTCGCCAAATGATAATAGATTCCCGGAAGTTATACTGTTTAACCTTCCCCTCACCATCTATCGTTAACAGCAACTCATCACTTGCGGTCCAATCCTCTTTTGTCTTCCAAACGGTAATAGGTCTCTTGTATTTTTTCTGCAACACCGCTAAGTCCTCCGCAGTTGCCTTAGCTCTCCGCGTCCCACACCAACGGAAGAAGCTATGGTAGGTCTGTGATTTAACCCCCCTGGTCCGCATCTCTTTGGCCAGACGATGGGTATGAGTAAACACGATGGGATCTCTCTCACGGAATAGCTCGATCGCTCTCGTTGTCTTGCCGGAGCCGCCTCCGCCATTCAGATAACAGAATCGATGTCTCGACAGTGGGTCGTCGTAGCGTGGCGCTGCGCTATTCTCCATAATTGACAGGACGTAAGTGTCATACTGGCTGATGTACTCGGGCTTTGGAAGGTAGGCAGCGTGCTCCTTAGGCTCGTACAGCCTCTCGCCCTTGTCGCGCCACTGGGCCGGGCCAACTGTTGGAGGAAGCATCACCATCCCACCTTCTTTGCAGTTGTCACATTTGCTTTTTTGGCAATCACACCGAGGTAATACAGCACCCTCGTTGCTGTGTGATGGGTGCCAAATGCAATTACAATAGCAGGGTGCCTTGACGGGTTTATTTTTCGGCACGTATGCCTCGACCCCCTCGAGCTTATGCAGCGCCGTTTTCTTGAGATATATGCTGTCAGTGGCGACCCGGACGGCCTCTGTGGGATCAAATCCGACCAGCATTGTGACGAGGTTGATATGGGCGTAGGCCAACATGCTGGCGCGTAGATGCGCGTACAGAGGCTGGCTGCCGTCGTGATATGTAAGTATCCACCCTAGAGGGAATTTCTCTGGAGCTCCGACCAGAGTGCCACTTTGCATCGTGTCGCGAACCAGGTAGTCGAGCTCCCCCTGGTCAGTCACTAGCCTGCGGGTCAACCTTTTGCAGCCAGCTTTCCTCCCTTGTGTAAATTTGCCGATGATTGCACAGCGGACATCGCGACCTTCTGGCAGCCAGACCTCTTCCTGCTTCTCGAAGGCCAGCAGGGCCTCTCTGACTCTGAGATGGACAAGCAAGCCGGTCTCTACAAAGAAGGCCAGCAGCGGCGTCGGGGCCCACCTCTTTTCCGCGAAATGTCTTCCGTACCAGGCAGGTATGACAGGATGACAGTTGTCTGTCCACACCCATTCTTGGACCTCAGCGAAGCCGGTGCCTATGTCGGTGGGGAGAGGACCATTGATGCTGACCCTGGTCATGCGGTGGCCCGGATGTCCAAACCGTTGGAACCATGGCGCAGCCTCGCCATTGCCTAGGAAGCTGGCGGGGTAGCATTCCTTCATGTCGATGCAGACGATATCTTTTAGGGTGTAGTCCATCGAATTCCAGAGCCCACCGTGCCCGTGTTCCAAGCCTTTTGCACATCACCGAGAATGCTTGCTGGGGTCGGCCTCCATCCGTTTTTCTTAACAGCGACGAGGTTGGATGCGTGGTTGTCACTGAAACACCGTCTGGCGAGCGACTCCGGATCACCCAAGTCAGTATCATCAAATGACACCTCACTGGCCAGGCGTTCACAAGCCGTCACGATTTTGTCGTGATCTGTACGCTTCTTAAATGTTCGACCGTCTTGAAGAACAAACTGGTCGACGGCGAGCCGCCCTTCCGAGGAACCCCCCAGAAGCCAGACTGCAACCGGCGCACCCTGGGTGGCTTCTCTGATGGCGTCCACAATGCCACCCTCGTAGAAGTGGACCTCCCTGCTAAGCGGGAATTGTAGGTCCTTACTCCACGCGTGGCCGTTGTGAACGATGAGCTCTATGTTGCGGTGCCCGTTTTGATACTTGCCGCTGCAGTATATAATCCCACCGGCTATGTCCCACAAGATGATGGCTCGTTTGAGGATCTTTTCCAGTTCAGCCACATCATTGATCGTGGCCCCGGGTCTACGAACTCGTTCCTCCCAATCCCGTATTTTTTGCCGTCTGGTGGGTGTTAACCCTTGTCCTCGAAGAGCGTCTTCAAAGTGCGCTATCACGCTCTGAGCAACACAGTTCAAGTCACCGTCGCGCAGCGGTGCTAGATTGGCAGGGTCTGGGTCTCGGATCTGGTAGAGACCGTACACGACCGCCGACTCTGGATAACCTTTTTCGTAATACGGCTTGTCGATCCCTGTTAGCGCGCCAGGCTTCATATCCCGAGAAAACTCGACAATACCACCCCCCTTTTTGATTTCCAATTTAATCGGGTCAAATTTATCTCTGATAACCCACTCCTCTTCGGGTTCTTCTTCATTGCCGTTCCAAGCCTGTCTGAGAAATTTGATCCTACAAAGGAACCTACCCACGGGAAATATTGAATGAGCCTTGCTGCCCTCTCGTCAGTCATAGTACAGACATCTTTGTCGTCCTCCGCCCTCTCTACACACCAGGTAGAGTAAGTGCGAACGGCACCGTCTACTTCAAACTCCTCCTTGGTCTGGGCAATGAGATCAACCCACGGCTCTCCCACTGGGAGTGGGATAGGGTGAGGTACCACCACATCCAGATCATAAAATCGCAGGCCCTTCCCGGGCGATGGGATCAGAGGCTTCGCTAGCCTCTTCTTTACATACTTTAGGATGGGCCAGTCCAAGATGCTCTGCGCCCGATGTTGGGCCAGCCTGTCTGCCCGATGTTGGGCCAGCCTGTCTGCCAGATCCTGTAGAGCCAGACCTGACCTTGGATAAGGGGGGCGAACACCCGTCTCTCGCTCATATTCAGCTCGGAGTATGCGCGCTCGCTCATGATGCAACATGTTGAGTTTGGTATATTCATAGGTTCACATTTCTCTAATTGCCAATTTCAATCCTTGCTAGACGTTTAAACTCCTTCTGAAATAATAGGGTGGCGGGGGCTAGCAAAGTGGTACCCATGAGAGGGCGCCAGCGGGGTAGCTCTGGGGGGGCTTATTCGGCCGGGCGTGAGACAAAAGATACGCGCCCGTGGGCCAGTCAGCCGCGTGCGTTGGACCTCCCAGAGGCAACAGCAGCGGGTACCTCTGGGGGGGGGGGGGGCTATTCGGCCGGGGCGTGCTCCCAGAGGCAACAGCAGACGCGCCCGTGGGCCAGTCAGCCGCGTGCGTTGGACCTCCCAGAGGCAACAGCAGACGCGCCCGTGGGCCAGTCAGCCGCGTGCGTTGCGTGCGAAAAAGATATACCTCTGGGGGGGGGCTATTCGGCCGGGGCGTGCTCCCAGAGGAAAAGGATACGCGCCCGTGGGCCAGTCAGCCGCGTGCGTTGGACCTCCCAGAGGCAACAGCGGGGTAGCTCTGGGGGGGCTTATTCGGGGCGGGGCGTGCGAAAAAAGATACCAGCGGGTAGCTCTGGGGGGGCTTATTCGGCCGGGGTGAGACAAAAGATACGCGCCCGTGGGCCAGTCAGCCGCCCGCGTTGGACCTCCCAGAGGCAACAGCCCCGTGGGCCAGTCAGCCGCCCGCGTTGGACCTCCCAGAGGAAACAGCAGCGGCACCTCTGGGGGGGCTTATTCGGGGGCGGGGCGTATGAAAAAGATACCCACCCAGAGTCCAGCCGCGTCCAGTGCTGCTATAGAAGAGATATTTAAAAAAATGAAGTAGAAAGGCGAGACGTTCTAGGAGACCGATGGTAAGACAGAGCGATAGCGTCAAGGAAGTTCTAAAATAGGATCACAGAGAACAACGAGTGAAGCTGAATAGAGAGAGATAAAGCTTTGCATCTCTATCGTCGAACTTAAGGGTAGATAACCTCGGGATGATGATGAAGAAATGACAGAGAAGAGTTGTCTGTGAATAATTACATTTAGATAATGACGTTATGACGAAGCAACTCAAGCGGAATCTCGGCTAGGAGAAAAACAAAACATGAGAGTTATGAATAATTAATTGTAAACGTTCAGAAAACGAGTATCAATGAAAACATAAAAGACAAGAAAAATACCGCGCTTAAGACATAGATTTACAATAAAGACAATTTTGAAAATGAAAGTTTTAAAGGTTGAAATAAAGTCATCATTTATATATCATCATCATCATCAACATCATCATAATCAAGGACCGTGTCTGCTGGCGTAGGTGATCATGTCTCTCCACAACTTTCGATCTCGACAGTTATTTATCATTTCTATTGTTGACCTTCTGTCATGCAATTCTCATAAACTGTCTGGTGTCTTTACTTTTTTATTTCCACTATCGTTTCGTCCCTCAACTTTCCAAGTTGTTACAATAGATTTCAGCGGTTCCCTTCTCATTGCTTGGCCAAAAGATCATGATTATTTCTTTCTAATATTGGAAAGTAGCTCCCTTTTTGCTTTGCCCTTTTTCAGAACGTTTTCATTACTCTTCTTAGCTGTCCATGGCATTCTCAACATTCTTCTGCAAAACCACATTTCTACAGCCTCCATTGATTTTCTTGTCTGTTATCCTATTGTCCATGATTCTGATCCATATATACTGGCTCTACATAACATTTAAGAACTATTTTCCTTGTTTCTATTATCAAAAATGGATTGCACAGTATCTTCCTCATATTTTTAGAAAACTGCTTTTGCCCTATCCGTTCTGCGTCTGACCTCTGTTGTACATCTATTATCTGAGGTTAACATCAGAGGTTTTAATATTGCCCCGCCTGTAATATTTGTGCATTTAGGTGATGTATATAGGAATTAAATAAATGAT
This sequence comes from Megaustenia siamemsis, assembly GCA_032433765.1. Classification (NCBI taxonomy): domain Eukaryota; kingdom Metazoa; phylum Mollusca; class Gastropoda; order Stylommatophora; family Ariophantidae; genus Megaustenia; species Megaustenia siamemsis. The sequence goes on along the minus strand of JAVIAB010000139.1, from coordinate 5,901,283 downwards.
TGTTCTAAGATTTTGTGTCAACCTTTATACTGCATGACACACGAAGACGAAAGTAATTATTCGCAAAAAATTCCGCAGAAAAAATGTGATATTATGCCATGCTTGACGACTACTTTGATATATCACGGGAGACCCTGAGAAGAGCGGACGGTCAACTAGAACTAAACGTGCATGCAGATGTGGCATTAGAGAACATGAGCGTGCTCACGACTGGTTGAAAGATGTCACGTGTGTATGTGTGTGTGAGCGGTGCCACCACTCAGCGATGGTGGTATCGTGCCGTAGCATTGCGTGAATGTCGCTGTGGTGGTGGTGGTGGTGTGGTGTTGTTGTTGTATGTGACACTCAAGGTCTGGCTGCTGCGGTCGATTCGATTCTTATCGTTTTTTTTTTCTGGTGCCAGGACCGCGAGGTATTTTAGGGGTAATGTGTGTTTGATAGTAAGGTGAAGGTTTGTGTGATGTTGTTTGTGTGAAGGTTTGTGTAATGTTGTTTGTGTGAAGGTTTGTGTGATGTTGTTTGTGTAATGGTTTGTTTAATGCTGTTTGTGTGAAGGTCTGTGTGATGTTGTTTGTGTGATGGTTTGTTTAATGTTGTTTGTGTGAAGGTTTGTGTAATGTTGTTTGTGTGATGGTTTGTGTAATGCTGTTTGTGTGAAGGTTTGTGTTATGTTGTTTGTGTGATGGTTTGTGTAATGCTGTTTGTGTGAAGGTTTGTGCGATGTTGTTTGTGTGATGGTTTGTTTAATGTTTGTGTGAAAGTTTGTGTAATGTTGTTTGTGTGACGGTTTGTGTAATGCTGTTTGTGTGACGGTTTGTGTAATGTTGTTTGTATAAAGGTTTGTGGGATGGTTTGTTTAATGTTTTTGTGAAAGTTTGTGTAATGTTGTTTGTGTAATGTTATTTGTGTGACGGTTTGTGTAATGTTGTTTGTGTGAAGGTTTGTGTAATGTTGTTTGTATAATGGTTTGCGTGCATGTCAAGGTTTATGTAGTGTTGCACATGTGAAGGTTTGTGTAATGTTGTTTGTGTAAAGGTTTGCGTGCATGTCAATGTTAATGTAGTGTTGCACATGTGAAGTTTTGTGTAATGTTGTTTGTATAAAGGTCTGCGTGCATGTCAAGGTTTATGTAGTGTGGCACATGTGACGTTTTGTGTAATGTTGTTTGTATAAAGGTTTGCGTGCATGTCAAGGTTTATGTAGTGTCGCACATGTGAAGTTTTGTGTAATGTTGTTTGTATAAAGGTCTGCGTGCATGTCAAGTTTTATGTAGTGTGGCACATGTGACGTTTTGTGTAATGTTGTTTGTATAAAGGTTTGCGTACATGTAAAGGTTTATGTAGTGTCGCACATGTGAAGGTTTGTGTAATGTTGTTTGTATAAAGGTTTGCGTGCATGTCAAGGTTAATGTAGTGTTGCACATGTGAAGTTTTGTGCTCAAGGTTGATGTCTTTTCTTTCTACAATTCACTTCCTTGTGGAACATAGATCTTCAACAAACACGTTCTAACTGCTCCTGATTGATGCCACTCTGCTAGGATCGTCCCATGTTTTCTCCACCTCTTTCATCTTCGTTTTCACGTATTCTCCTTGTCTAATTTCACATTCCCCTTTGCCACATCCCCTGGAGATTTCACTAAAAGGGCCTGTCGTGGAGTGCTTTCAGTTGTCTTCCGCAGTGAGTGTCCTATCCAGCATCTTCGTCTATAGTCGTATCTCTTTGCCCACCGGTATTTGTCTTGTACTTTTCCCACAGTTAGTTTGTCCTGCTATTTCCATTTCTGCATCTTCATAACTGTTTTGTTGTTGTTGTCTATGTTTCATAGTCATACAATCATTATCATCACCACCATCAAACGCCATGCCTGCTGGCGTAGGTGATCAAGTTTCTCAAGCCATTCTCTTAAGCTGTCTGGTATCTTTTATCGTTGCTTACCTCTACCTCATCGTCCCTCAATTTTTCCAGTTGTTACAATATATTCCAGCTGTTCCCTTCTCATTACATGGCCGAACAATGAAGATTGTTTCTTCCTAATATTGGAAATTATCTCCTTTGCTTTGGCCTCTTTGAGAACGTTTTCATTACTCTTCTTATCCGTCCATGGTATTCTCAAAATTTTATATAAAACCACATTTCTACAGCCATACAATACAACTAACTACACATTGAAGTTAAACACTTGCTATTCTTGTATCTAACGTAATTTCTTTTTTTTGTTTTGTTTTTGTTTCCATTTGTTTTCTAATGCAATGAAATATTGTTTTAAATTGTGTATCCTTGTTTTGGCAGCTCTCCCTTCTCTGTGGTGAAATCATGCGGAAACACAAACGGCTAGGTAATATATTGTTTATGAAAGTTTGTGTACAATTTACATGTGCGAAGTGTTAAATGAAAAATAAAAACATGAAAAGAGAATAACTAAGCACAATTCAAACAAGAAGCACAATTCAAACAAGAAGCACAATTCAAACAAGAAGCACAATTCAAACAAGAAGCACAATTCAAACAAGAAGCACAATTCAAACAAGAAGCACAATTCAAACAAGACAAATGCGATTTTTGGGCCTGTTAAAAGATACAACAGCCTGCTAAAAGTAATCCTGGAGGGGAAAATACAAGGTAAAAGAGGCAGAGGCAGACCAAGACAAACATGGACGAGTAACATCAAAAGATGGACAAATCAGCCTATGACAACCTGCACCATCAAAGCAAGAGACAGAGCAGAATGGCGCTCCATGGTAGCCAACCTTCGTTGCGGAGACGGCACTCGATGGTGATGATGATGAAGTGTTAAATAACATTTTTGTAAAGGTTTGTGCTCTAAGTAGCGCATAAGGTTAAGTAATACTGAATGTGAAGGTTTGAGTAATGCTGAGTTTAGTAAATAATTACAATCATTCTTCTGATTTTTTCATGCCTCATTTACCTTTCAGCGTCGAGGGACGATATAATTTGCGTTGTTTTGCTCTTCTATTCGTTTCTGCTGCTGTTATGTTTCCTAGTTTTTCTAATATTCCGTCAAGCCATCTTTTCGTGGACGGCCCTTGAGTCTGGTGTTCTCGCAACGTTTATTGAATGCAAGGTTCGCTGTGTTGTGTTTTGATTTTTCTGCCTAATCACTTGGCAATAATCGTTTTATCTGTTGTTTCTTTATACATTATATGGCTGGGATTATTCCAACTTTTTTTTTCTCAGTTCTTTATTTATGATCTTATCTCTCTCTCTCGCAGGCTGTTTCCTGTCATTCGTCTGACACATTTAATCTCAGTAGAGGTTATGTTTCTTATTGTTCTTGCATCTAGAGTCCAGGTCTGGCATTGGTAGCACAACGTTGGGATGAAGATTGTATTGTATAGTGCTCGTTTTGCCTCCAGAGTTATTTCCTTGTTGGACAATAGTGGTGATATCTGCCCAATGATTTGACAAGCTTTTTTGCATCTTGAGTCTATTTCTGCTGTTTGTGAATTGTCGTTTGTCACTAGACTTCCTAGGTATTTAAATCCCTCGCCTTTATTTTAATTGTCTGCCGTCCGTGTATAGTTTTGTTGATGTTCTTTTTTCTCTTTTGCGATATTCAGGACTTCTGTTTTGTTGTTTATATATATTTACATACTTACATCATACATACATAAAGTTGCATTCTGCACATAAAGGTTCGCTTGTGTGTGCAAAGGTTTGGATAATCGAACACAGATGTGAAGAAATGTGTTGTAGTGCGTCCTGACTGTATTACCAGGCATTGGTATGGGGAATATGCTGCCAGGGCCCTTATTTTTAGCACATCTATCGTGCATTTATGGATGTGTTCAGTACTACACTGCCGATCTTCTATCTGAAAAAAAAACTGTGATGCCTCATTTCAGAAGTAGATGTAAAGATTAATGAAAAATTTTCTCTCTCTCTCTCTCTCTCTCTCTCTCTCTCTCTCTCTCTCTCTCTTTCATATGTATAGTTTGGGTGTTTATGGGTATACAGACAGCAAATAAAGTCGTGAGATTGAACGAGGTTCAAAGTATGTTCTGAGGTATAGATTATCACATCAATTTTAATAGAGAGAAAACACATTTTCTGTCCTTCTGTAAAGGTAAGTAACACATGTGACTACATGGTCACTTTGGTAATTAAGGTGAGCTTATTTACTTTAGTAAGTTCAGAGGTGAGCTTATATACTTCAGTGCGTCCACGGGGGAGCTAATTTACTTTGGTAAGTTCACAGATGAGTTTCTTTACTTCAGTGCGTTTACATATGAGCTTATTTACTTTGGTAAGTTCACAGATGAGTTTCTTTACTTCAGTGCGTTTACATGTGAGCTTATTTTCTTTAGTAAGTTCACAGGGGAGCTTATTTACCTTGGTGAGTTCAGGGGAGAGTCTCTTTACTCAGGTAAGTTCACAGGTATTCTTTATTTTTTTAAGCTCGCAGGTGAGCGTCTTTATTTTTGTAAATTCACAGTTGAGCTTAATTACTTTGTTACGTTCACATGTATGTTTGTTTACTTTAGTAAGTTCGCAGGTGTGCTTCTTTACTTAGGTAAGTTCACAACTAGTTATGCTTCTTTACTTAGGTAAGTTCACAACTAGTTATGCTTCTTTACTTAGGTAAGTTCACAACTAGTTATGCTTCTTTGCTTTGGTAAGTTCGTAGGTGTGCTTCTTTACCTTATACAGTTCACACAGTGGTGGGCTTTTTAACTGGGGTAACTTCACAGGTGGTCCTCTTTACTTCGGTAAGTTCACAGGTGTGCTTCTTTACTTTGGTAAGTTCACAGGTGTGCTTCTTTACTTTAGTACATTCACAGGTGAGTTTCTTTACTATGGTCGTTTCACAACTAGGTGTGCATCTTTACTTTATTACGTTCACATGCAGGCTTCTTTACTTTGGTACGTTCACATGTAGGCTTCTTTACTTTGGTACGTTCACATGTAGGCTTCTTTACTTTGGTACATTCACATGTAGGCTTCTTTACTTTGGTACGTTCACATGTAGGCTTCTTTACTTTGGTACGTTCACATGTAGGCTTCTTTACTTTGGTACGTTCACATGCAGGCTTCTTTACTTTGGTACGTTCACATGTAGGCTTCTTTACTTTGGTACGTTCACATGTAGGCTTCTTTACTTTGGTACATTCACATGTAGGCTTCTTTACTTTGGTACATTCACATGTTAGCTTCTTTACTTTGGTACATTCACATGTAGGCTTCTTTACTTTGGTACGTTCACATGTGAGCTTCTTTACTTTGGTACGTTAACATGTAGGCTTCTTTACTGAGGCACGTTCATATGTAGGCTTCTTTACTGTGGCACGTTCACATGTAGGCTTTTTTACTTTGGTATATTCACATGTGAGCTTCTTTACTTTGGTACGTTAACATGTAGGCTTTTTACTTTGGTATGTTCACATGTAGGCTTCTTTACTGTGGCACGTTCAAATGTGAGCTTTTTTTACTTTGGTACATTCATATGTAGACTTCTTTACTTTGGTACGTTCACATGTATGCTTCTTTACTTTGGTACGTTCACATGTGAGCTTCTTTACTTTGGTACATTTATATGTGAGCTTTCTTACTTTGGTACGTTCACAGGTAAGGTAAAGGTAAAGTACGAGACTTGAACCGGCGTCTTAGCACGCGAGTTTACACTCATATGTGCTCGGCCGCCTATCCAGAAATGTTCGGAGATTTCTGTATAGTGTCGCCTCAAGCATCGAAACTCAGATGCGGAGCAACATTCCTCATCTTCCCAGGGTAATACCCTGGTACCCATTTCTGCCAATGGTTGGGTCGACCGTGGGGGTATTTTTTTTATTCCAACCACGAATACAATTCACACTGCTCCCAGCGGGAATCGAACACGGGTTGTCCGAACGTCGGGTTGTCAAGTCAGGTGGTTTTCCCAACTCGTATACCGAGGCCCCAAACAGGTAAGCTTCTTTACTCTGGTACGTTCACAGGTGAGCTTTGTTACTTTGGTACGTTCAAAGTTCAGCTTCTTTATTTTGGTACGTTCACAGTGAGCTTCTTTACTCTGGTACGTTCACAGGTGAGCTTTCTTAATTTAATACGTTCAAAGGTGAGCTTCTTTTCTTTGGTACGTTCACAGGTGAGCTTCTTTACTTTGGTACATTCACAGGTAAGCTTCTTTACTTTGGTACGTTCACAGGTAAGCTTTCTTAATTTAATACGTTCAAAGGTGAGCTTCTTTTCTTTGGTACGTTCACAGGTGAGCTTCTTTACTTTGGTGCGTTCACAGGTGAGCTTTCTTACTTTGGTACGTTCACAGGTAATCTTCTTTACTTTAATGAATCTAGTTTTTCATGTGTAAGTGCGCGTTCAAGTGTGTGTGAGTTAACATTGAGTAAAGTAGTTTTGGCAATGTATTCTCACAGGTGTGGGTGTTTGTATAGGTAGAAGTAGAGCGTCACATCGGAATCTTGTGCTGGAGAAAATGTGGGAGAGGAGGTTTATGAGTATGTAGGTGATGTAGGGAGAGACTGAAAGAAATGAAATAGAAAGAAAATAAAAGAAATATGAATGAATCATTATAGAATGTCAGAAAAAAAGTGAAAATAGAAGTGTACTGTTACAGAGGAGAACATGAAAAGACTAAAGAAAAAATAGAGAAGCGAGTAGATAAACATCTGGGATTTGAGCGAGAGAGAGAGAGAGAGAGAGAGAGAGAGAGATGGAGAGAGACCGTGAGCGAAGTAGAGAGTTTGAGAAATGATGTATTTTAGAACAAAACAGGAGAAAAGAAATAACGAACAAACAGAAAATACTGATGGGAAGAAGAGAAATATGAAAGGGGAGTGAATGAAGGAGTCAATGTGAGAACTAGAGAGAGAGAGAGAGAGAGAGAGAGAGAGAGAGAGAGAGAGAGGGAGACAGAGAAGTAGAATGCGTAGGAGATAGTAAGCGAGGGAGTGAGAGAGACGTGTGTTACGAGACATAGAACACGTTGACAGCCAGCAGAGCGGAGAGTCGTGCCTGGAGAGTGCTGCTACTTGCTGGCGTTTCCTCCACTAGCGGAGTGATGGATGACTTGCTTGGGCGGCAGTGTTAGAACAGGCCAGGAATGCTGTCTGTGACACGCGACCGATCTCTCTATTCATTCAGTGTTCGTTGAAAGAAGAAGAATAACAGGCAGCGAATTCTCCCTGACACCCAATACATATTTTCATTAACCCATGGATGTTATTTGGACATTTCTGGATTATAATTTGTGCGAAGTTATTATTTTGCTCTCAGCGAACAGATGTGTCACTCTTAGCTTTTTGTTGTCAACGAGAAAAATTGATAAATTCCCTGAGCTGGTGAGTAATTTTGGCGGCATGATAGATCCGTGCTTGAGAATTCAATATTTAGTTGTGTTCTTGTATAAAACATGCGATAATGCTCTTTATGTTTTGACTATATTTCATTTGCACATTCTGTCTGTCTGTTTGAATGGTTTCTAACCTCATTGTTCAATTATTTTGAGGTATTATTTATTTTTTTGTTATTAATGTTTGCTGTTTCTTTTCTGTCGTTGAAACATTTCTGCTGTATCTGGTATCACGTGGCTGAGCCTCACTCTTTGATAATTTAGTCTAAATATCCAACTTTCAACATTTGTATGTACCAATATCCAACTTTCAACATTTGTATGTACCAATATCCAACTTTCAACATTTGTATGTACCAATATCCAACTTTCAACATTTGTATGTACCAATATCCAACTTCCAAAAGTAATATGTTTAATTTTCTAACTTTCAACACATATATGCTTAAGTATCCAACTTTCAACATTTGTATGTTTCAATATCCAACTTCCAACATTTGTATGTACCAATATCGAATTTCCAAAAGTAATATGTTTAATTTTCCAACTTCCAACACATATATGCTTTAGTATCCAACTTCCAACATTTGTAAGTTTCAATATCAAATTTCCAACATTTATATACTTAGATATCCAACTTCCAACATTTGTAAGTTTCAATATCAAATTTCCAACATTTATATACTTAGATATCCAACTTCCAACATTTGTAAGTTTCAATATCAAATTTCCAACATTTATATACTTAGATATCCAACTTCCAACATTTGTAAGTTTCAATATCCAACTTCCAACATTTATATACTTAGATATCCAACTTCTGTAACTCATCTACTGAGGATAAGAAGTTGGGTTCATTCCTCCTGACCGAACTGACTACCAGATTTGGGGAATGTTTTTTGTGAAAGAAAACGTGACGTAGTAGTTGTAGTTGTCATTTGTCGAAGGCCCCAGTTTCACTGCAAAAAAATTAAAATCCATAATTGCTGAACCGCCCGTGACAGTGGAATCATCCGAATTAATATATTTTCTCATTGAAGGATCCAAAACAAAGAAAGGTAGCTGCAGTCACCATCGTAGCAGCCACAGCACACGCCAAAAGACATAAGGTGTAGTCGCACCAAAAGTGAACCCTACTATCTGACCTTCGTCATACGATATCATCATTCATCGTCAGCAATTTTAATAAGGAAAGACGATCCGGGTGAAAAACACAGCTCACGGAGTGATCTAAAGCGATCACTAAACTTAGTAGTACTCGTGACCCAGTTCTACTTATTAACCACAAAGTCCAAGATTAACCGATCCCAGTACAATATAAGCATTATAACTAAACACTGCCTCTTGTGGCTAGGGGCTGTCTCGAGGAGTACAGGTTCGATCCTGCTTCGTGATATCGTTCTTCCCTTTTTTCTGTTGTTGATTATTTGTCATTTTATTCCAAGTGTTATAAACAAACCTCTTTCCCTGAAATGATTCACTGATCTGTCAGCTCGGAAGCTTTCCTCCATAATAATATTCATATTTATTATTATTTGTGTCCAGTCTAAACCGCTGGAATGTACTATTCGTTCTATGTCGTCCTAGAACTGGTTGTCTGCAACGCAGGTGTTCAGTCCGACCTTATCCGGAAGATTCTTGTCTTAATAGGAAAATACAAATATACAATTTATTCCCGAGTTGTGTTCGTAACCCTATACTATAGTCATGAATACACACATCAGCGAAAAACACCGCCAATGATAGCAACGTTTTTTTTTAGGTAGCTTAGGTGGCCGTGTTCCCTAGCGTTTGATTCTCGTGGCAAAACCCTGTGTCAAGGAGTACGTGTTCAAGTGCTGTGTCGAAGAGTACAGATTCGAATCTGCTTCGGGCTGTCTATTCTTCTTTGTTTTTTTTTTCTGTTGTTGATTGTTTGTGTTTTTTATTTCTGAGTAAAATTACTTCCTCTGAAGTGATATAGTAAAGAAGTAAATTACCCCTGTCACGCCAAGTGGCGTATAGGGAAATATGGTGCTAGTGACCATACATTTTACAAACCTTCAGCACATGACTTTTGGGGTAATGTGGTCGGTATTACGCCCCTGCTGCTTTACTTTCCCAGAAAAAAATTCGGTACCCATTTAAAGCTGGGTGAACCCGGAAGCCGTCGGTTGGGATCGAACCCTACCCCTTGTCCTTTTTAGTCCAATTCACTAACCATTGAGCTATCGCGGCTCCCTCTGAAGTGAAATGCACTAACAAAATACTGTTTTACTCTTGAGAGCGACCTGATTTCTTCTTTAGTTTTCATTTTACATTATGTGGATGTTGAAATAGCCAAACTAACAATAGTGTATATTTATAACTCTTCAGTGTCTTCTCTGTAAATGACGTTAAGTGATCGCTGATGCGATATATTGTGGTTGACAGTATGCTGAGAAAATTTACGCTGTCAGGATCAGCACATCAGATATCAGCACGGAATTTTAGAGTACCGGAGTGCCTTCATTCTTCGATCTCTTTTCACCTGGCCTAACTCGTTAGTTTGTTTCCAGAGGTACCTGGTTGGGGTGGAGTAGGGTCTTGCTTCTAATCCTGGCGCAGACAGTCTGCTATAAGTCATGGCCACTTTTAGGCTAGGTCCTTATGGCCGTCTTGCCCTAGTTTAAATCTCCAATATCTGAATGTTTACCTTTGCAGAACTTTCCTATTTATATCAACATTCACTGGGGCTTGAGGTAAAGCATCGGTCTCTGGACAAGAAGATTTCGGGGTCAATCCCCACCACAGACAGTGGCAATTTTTCGAATCCGTGGTTTTCTCGTGGCTTTACCCGGCTCTCTGGGAAGTGAGGTCCGATGTCTAGTGCTCTCTGGGTAGTGAAATCCGATGTCTAGCCCTCTCTGGGAAGTGAGGTCCGATGTCTAGCGCTCTCTGGTTAGTGAGGTCCCATGTCTAGCCCTCTCTGGGTAGTGAGGTCCGATGTCTAGTCCTCTCAGGGTAGTGAGGTCCGATATCTAGCCCTGTCTGGGTAGTGATGTCCGATGTCTAGCCCTCTCTGGGTAGTGAGGTCCGATGTATAGCGCTCTTTGGGTAGTGAGATCCGATGTCTAGCGCTCTCTGGGTAGTGAGGTCCAATGTCTAGCGCTCTTTGGGTAGTGAGGTCCGATGTCTGGTCTTCTCTGGGTAGTGAGGTCCGATGTTTAGTCCTCTCTGGGTAGTGAGGTCCGATGTATAGCGCTCTCTGGGTAGTGAGGTCCGATGTCTAGTGCTCTCTGGGTAGTGAGATCCGATGTCTAGTCCTCTCTAGTTAGTGAGGTCCGATGTCTAGTCCTCTCTGGGTAATGAGGTCCGATGTCTAGTGCTTTCTGGGTAGTGAGATCCGATGTCTAGCCCAGTCTGGGTAGTGAGGTCCGATGTCTAGCCCTCTCTGGGTAGTGAGGTCCGATGTCTAGTGCTTTCTGGGTAGTGAAATCCGATGTCTAGTGCTTTATGGGTAGTGAGATTCGATGTCTAGCCCTCTCTAGGTAGTGAGGTCCGATGTCTAGCCCTCTCTGGGTAGTGAGGTCCGATGTCTAACGCTCTCTGGGTAGTGAGATCCGATGTCTAGCCCTCTCTGGGTAGTGAGGTCCGATGTCTAGTGCTTTCTGGGTAGTGAGGTCCGATGTCTAGCGATCTCTGGGTAGTGAGGTCCGATATCTATCGCTCTCTGGGTAGTGATGTCCGATGTTTAGTCATCTCTGGGTAGTGAGATCCGATGTCTAGCGCTCTCATGGTAGTTATGTCCGATGTTTAGTCATCTCTGGGTAGTGAGGTCCGATGTCTAGCTCTCTCTGGGTAGTGATGTCCGATGTCTAGCCCTCTCTGGGTAGTGAGGTCCGATGTCTAGTCCTCTCTAGGTAGTGAGGTCCGATGTTTAGTCCTCTCTAGGTAGTAAGGTCCGATGTCTAGTCCTCTCTAGGTCGTGAGGTTCGATGTCTAGTCCTCTCTGGGTAATGAGGTCCGATGTCTAACGCTCTCTGGGTAGTGAGGTCCGATGTCTAGCCCTCTCTGGGTAGTGAGGTCCGATGCCTAACGCTCTCTGGGTAATGAGGTCCGATGTCTAACGTTCTCTGGGTAGTGAGTTCCGATGTCTAGCCCTCTCTGGGTAGTGAGGTCCGATGTCTAGTGCTCTCTGGGTAGTGATGTCCGATGTTTAGTCATCTCTGGGTAGTGAAGTCAGTTGTCTAGCCCTCTCTGGGTAGTGAGGTCCGATGTCTAGCGCTCTCTGGGTAGTGAGGTCCGATGTATAGCGCTCTTGGATAACGGCGAAAAATAGGACCCCCGTGTGCACTCTGCGCACGTCAAAGAAACCTCGGCATTTGGAAAATGAAAAGAGCAGGCCAAAAATGGCCGCTGCCCTGAGAAAGTTTCTAGTAAACAAAAAGAAATTTACCCAAAACGTTGAGAATCTCGACGATAAAAAATGAGAGTTTCTCCGAAGTCGAAGAATATCTGCCCTGTATAGCGAGGGACACCTGAGCAACACCTGCCGGTACGAAAAATTGTTAATCACGTAATATGCAGTCCCTCAGAACTTCGCTATAGGTGTAAAACAAGACGCCCGGCCTCCAGACAGAGAGGTGGTGGGTTCAAATCTCGGCTGCACCAGTTGGGATTTTTATTTATGATTTCTCGCTGCGCCAATCACCCCTGACCTCAGCAGCGAGTCCCGGCTTGAAACGTCAATTACTCATGGTCGAAAAAAATATGAGTATCTCCGAAGATGGAGTTATCTGCCTGTGCGGCGAGTGACCCCGTGCACACGGCTGCCAGTGAAAAACGGATTAAACCGCAAAATTCAGTTCCTAGTCTCTAGGTACTTCGTCAGAGGTAAAAGCTGGAGAAGAAAAAATAAAATCTTTCGCTCTCTTTTCTCTCTCTCGCTCATTATCTCGTTTTCTCATATATGGATCATATCTCCATTGCTTACATTTAAAAAAAAATGTCTCGTATAATTCTATGTACACTCAGCTTGATTAAAAGTTTAAATAATCTCCATGTCATTTTGTTCATAGCACAAACATTCGTCTCTTATTACATACATCTCCATTGATAGCAACATAAATCACACATTTTGTTTGTATAAAAAGCTACTAATCTCTTATTAATTTAAACATATATCTCTTGCTACTCTATATTTATACATCTCTTGCTAGTCTGTATTTATACATATCTTGTTAGTCTATATCCTTACACCTCTTGTTAGTATATATTTATACATCTCTTGTTAGTCTATATTTATACATCTTTTGCTAGCCTATATTTAGACATCTCTTGCTAGTCTATATTTATATACCTCTTGCAGGTCAAAATATTTGGCAATGATAAGTCTGTGCCCTTCTCTCTGCTAACAACCTGTGTCGTAAGACATGAAGAACACGTGGACCGTTGTTGTAACAAACAAAAAAGTAAAGTACCCCCGTCACGCCAAGTGGCGTATAGGGAATATGGTGCTAGTGACCATAAATTTTACAGAACTTCGGCACATGATTTTTGGGGTGGTGTGGTTGGTATTACGCTCGTGCCGCTTTACTTTCCCAGAAAAAAATCAGGTACCCATTAAAGGCTGGGTGAACCGGAAGTCGTCGGTTGGGATCAAACCCTACCTCTTGTCCTTTGTAGTCCAGATCACTAACCACTAAGCTATCGCGGCTCCCGACCCGCTGTTGTAGATGACTTTATCTAACTATAATTAGAATGTATATTTGTGCGTGTTCCAGTGCGGAAACCGTTTTGTGTTCTCGTTTTTCATTAAAATTTGTAATAACTTGTTGTCTGTTTTGTTTGCATTCGGCCGCTGTTGAAGACTTTCTAAGAGTCGAAATATTAGTTTGTTTAGACTTGTTTTAACAAAAAAGCTGAAAATAATGTTTTGACTTATTGTACTGAACACATATTTGTTTCCTTTTTTCAAATCTGCCGGCCTGTATGTTTGTCTGTCTCCGTAGAGCAAGCAAGAAATCGGGGGGGGGGGGGGGGTGTCAACAACGAAAGCTAAAGTAAAGTAATGGTAAAGTAAAGGTAAAGTACGAGACTTGAATCGGCGTCTCGTACGCCTATTCTATTACACCTATTATATTAGCACTCGAGTTTCCACCCAGTTGTGCCGCCTATCCAGAAATTTTCGGAGACTTCTGGATAGTGTCGCTTTAATCATCGAAACTCACGATGCGAGGCGGCACTCCTCATCTTCCAAGAGTACTACCCTGGTACACATTTCTACCAGAGGCTGGTTTTACCAGACCGCGGGGTTTTTTTTTTTCTAACCACGAGTACAATTCATACTTTGTTGGTAAAAAAAATAACATGATAACATAAGAAAGGCAGCTTGGTCCAACCTTTGACCCAAGAGACAACATACAACTGCTTCCAGCGGGAATCGAACACAGGTTGTCTGAACATCAGTAGCCCAGTCGGGTAATTTTCCCAACTAGGCTACCGAGGTCTCCCAACAACTAAGTTTATAAGTAAAGTAAGTAAAGTACCCTCGTCACGCCAAGTGGCGTATAGGGAAATATGGTGTTAGTGACCCTATATTTTACAGGCCTTCAGCACATTATTGTTGGGGTAATGTGGTCAGTATTACACCCGTGCTGCTTTACCTTCTCAGAAAAAAATCCGGTACCCATTTAAGGCTGGGTGAACCCGGAACCGTCAGTTGGGATCGACCCTACCCCTTGTCCTTCCTAGTCCAGTTCACTAACCACTGAGCTATCGCGGCTCACTAAGTTTATAAACAAATCCTATTTCTTGCTATCTGTGACTGATGCTGGTTAATTACCTTATCCTCCTGTGTTAGGAAGCGTTGTGGGGTGCCGCAGCTGACCTTACCTTCAGCTAAGTGTGCACCTACAGTTGTTAAGGATGCGCCTCTGGGCGATTTTGTTAATACTGTCTATATCATGGTCTCTTTATACAAGATTGTCGACTGCTGTTGGCTTTGACTGCTATTTGGTACGACCAACGTATCACGAGATGATGTGTTTCCCTGTTATACAAACTTAAGGAGCAGGAAGCTACGTCATGACGTTGTTTTTTTCTCACTCTGTCTTTTCTCGTGCCAATGTTGAAGGCCATCGTGCCAATGTTGAAGGCCATCGTGCCAATGTTGAAGGCCATCGTGCCAATGTTGAAGGCCATCGTGCCAATGTTGAAGGCCACACAAATATGGGTTTAAAGAAGAATGTTAAGAATACCATGTGCAGCTAAAACAAAATAATATCGAGGGTGTTCTTAAAGAGGCAAAAACAGAATAGAAGCTAGTTTTCAACATCTGAAAGAAACAGTAAACATTTGTTGACCATGTTTTGAGAGGGAAACAATTGGGATATGTTGTGATAACTTGAAAATTTTAAGGAAAAGGGGTCACGGGGAAAAAGAGAAAAATTGTTAGACAATTTTATAGAATTTCTAAATAGCTGTGGAGATAAAAGGTTGTGACGATACGTTATCACCTACGCCAGAAGGCACGATGATCCATTATGTTGATAGATTAATTACTGATTTTCTTTCCAATATTTCATCTCATGAGGTCTACTATTTTTTCTTGCGCTTTAGATAAGATCTATATTTGTCATCATTAACAAAAGATGCGCAGAAACGTGCTACAGAACTGATCAATTATTGTTTTGTTACTATTGTAATGTTTGCGTGTTTGAGTAATGGAGACAGTTAACATAACATAGGGTTGACATTCTTGTATCGACTTCTTTTGTTACTATTGTAATGTTTGTGTGTTTGAGTAATGGAGACAGTTAACATAACATAGGGTTGACATTCTTGTATCGACTTCTTTTGTTACTATTGTAATGTTTGTGTGTTTGAGTAATGGAGACAGTTAACATAACATAGGGTTGACATTCTTGTGTCGACTTCTTTGTCGATTTCTTCGTCCTGATTGTGTCGTAAAATTTTGATAGAGAAATGTTTGGAGGTCATTGTAACCACGGGATGGCAGTTAAAAATGACGCCCCTGGAGAGCTACGTACGCATGACCGGTTGCCCAGAAAAGACGCTTGTTGTACGGAAGCGCTGAACCAACCAATGGATTTGAATTCAACCCGATCAGTGAGGGTCAACGTTCGTTTTTTTTTTCTATGGGGGGGGGGGGGGGAATGAAATAAATAAATCTGAAACGAACATCTTTGGCGACTGCACTGGACAAGCTGGCTTTACTCTCAAGTCCTACAATCCCAAACGCCCTCCCCCACCCAGGCAGACCTCAGTAACGGAGAAATGTTGATAAGAAAGCTTAATGACATTCCAAGCTGAGTGTTTAGTGTCCAGGCTTACTAATCATAAGGGCCCAGGTTCGATTCCTTGAAGTGCTGGACTGTTTTATTGGGGCGACAATTGACCGCGATCCACTCAGCCTCTAAAAATGGGTGCCACAGATTTTTCTTGAAAGTAAATTCGGCCTGGCGTGATGTTGACCACATTATCTAAAAATGGGTCATGGAAAAACGTGGTCATTATAACTCCTTAGGCAAAACTGGCACTCTGCAAGACAGTCATCCCAAAGTTGTGCCACCAATGCCAGTCTTGGACCCCAGATCCCAACATAATAAGAAAAATAACCTCTCCCAAGATGAGATGTGTTAGACGAATGACAGGAAACAACATGAGAGAAAAGATCAGAAAAGAAGGAACTGAAAAGAAGTTAGCAATAAGCCTCGCTTTAGAATACATAAAGAAACAACACATACAATTGTTTAACGTGATAAGGCAGAAAGACAAAAACACAGCACAACGAGTCTTCAATAAACGGTTCGAGAACACAAGACCCATGGGCCGAACACGAAAAAGATGGATTGACGAAATATTAGAAACATAACATTTGTAGATGCCAACAGAAGAGTAAAAAGCTGCAAATCATATCTCCCCTCGACGCTGAAAGGCAAATGAGGAAGGAAAGAAGAAAAAAAGAAGATGCCTGACAGATTCATGTAACAGTCGATATATCTATGTTCCTCTTTGGTGAATACTGCACACTTTCTTTCTACATATCAAAATATTTACACTTTCACTACAAACTTGACTTAACCTGAACGTGGCGTACAAGAATTCTCTCAAATGTATTTTCTTTAATCTATACATATCATAAGACCCGGCTTGCTGCCGGAGCTACTGAGTTTAGTGCTTTGTACATACCGTGAGCTGTGTAATTCATCAGTTTTGATTGTGTTTCGATATTTCTATTGTTTACGATGAATGATGATATCGTATGACGGGAAACAGATGGCTTTCTTCACATTCTGTGCGGTTTCGCCTTATGTCTTGTAGCGTGTGCCGAGACTGCTATGAGGGGACTGCAGCTACCTTTATTTGTTTAGGAGGTTAAATAATTCGGATGGTTCCACTGGCACGGGCAGTCGAGCAAGTATGGATTTTAATTCGTTTGCAGTGATACCGGGGCCTTCCATAAGTATAACCATAACAGAATAAGACAATTGCAGTGATCAACGTTGTATCGCTTAATACCGTATGTTGGGATACTATGAAAACGAACCAAAACTTTCACGGTAAATGACAAATATATTATAAACATTTTATATGTTTATGTTTGTTATCAATGTAAGCTGTTAGCCGTTAAGCTGAACGTTGGCATGTAGTGTCTTCCTATACAGTATATCTACAATCATTCATTGTTACACGTTCTTTCAGTTCTTGCATTTTGCTCTCCATATCGCTGGCTTTACTGCAGTCACAAACACATTTGGACCAGCTGTTATTTGATTGATATCTCGGAAAATTGTGGTAAAATATTTCTGATGGCGTGCAGGTCTATAGTAAAATTGTTGATGTTGTATCGATCTAGAGTAAAATATTTGATGGTGTGTTGGTCTAGAGTAAAATATTTGATGGTGTGTTGGTCTAGAGGAAAATATTTGATGTTATCTTGGTCTAGAGTAAAATATTTGATGTTGTATTGGTCTAGAGTAAAATATTCGATGGTGTGTTGGTCTAGAGTAAAAAATTCGATGGTGTGCTGGTCTAGAGTAAAATATTTGATGGTGTGTTGGTCTAGAGTAAAATTTTGATGTTGTGTTGGTCTAGAGTAAAATATTTGATGTTATGTCGATCTAGAGTAAAATATTTTATGGTGTGTTGGTCTAGAGTAAAATATTTGATGGTGTGTTGGTCTAGAGTAAAATATTTTATGGTGTGTTGGTCTAGAGTAAAATATTTTATGGTGTGTTGGTCTAGAGTAAAATATTTGATGGTGTGTTGGTCTAGAGTAAAATATTTCATGTTGTGTTGGTCTAGAGTAAAATATTTGATGTTATGTCGATCTAGAGTAAAATATTTTATGGTGTGTTGGTCTAGAGTAAAATATTTTATGGTGTGTTGGTCTTGAGTAAAATATTTTATGTTGTGTTGGTCTAGATTAAAATATTTTATGGTGTGTTGGTCTAGAGTAAAATATTTGATGTTTTGTCGATCTAGAGTAAAATATTTTATGGTGTGTTGGTCTAGAGTAAAATATTTGATGTTATGTCGATCTAGAGTAAAATATTGTATGGTGTGTTGGTCTAGAGTAAAATATTTTATGGTGTGTTGGTCTAGAGTAAAATATTTTATGGTGTGTTGGTCTAGAGTAAAATATTTGATGGTGTGTTGGTCTAGAGTAAAATATTTTATGGTGTGTTGGTCTAGAGGAAAATATTTTATGTTGTGTTGGTCTAGAGTAAAATATTTATGGTGTGTTGGTCTAGAGTAAAATATTTTATGGTGTGTTGGTCTAGAGGAAAATATTTGATGTTATGTCGATCTAGAGTAAAATATTTGATGGTGTGTTGGTCTAAAGTAAAGTAGTTGACGTGTTGGTCTAGAGTAAAATATTTGACGTGTTGGTCTAGAGTAAAATGTTTGATGTGTTGGTCTAGAGTAAAATGTTTGATGTGTTGGTCTAGAGTAAAATGTTTGACGTGTTGGTCTAGAGTTACATATTTGACGTGTTGGTCTATAGTAAAATATTTGACGTGTTGGTCTAAAGTAAAATATTTGACGTGTTGATCTAGAGCAACAAATTTCTGATGTTGTGTGTATGATCTGGGGTCAATATTTTAAAAATATGATTTAGTGAATGTTAATTACCTGAACTAAAAAAGAAGAAATAGTGCTTTGGTATAAATTATCCGAGAAAGTGTAAATATTAAAAAGTTGAAAAATCCTCTTTATTTTGTGTTCTATTTATCTATCTATCGCTGTTATTATTTGCTGAATCAGCTTTATAATGAAACAATCTTTAATACATGCAGCTCTGAAGGGCGAGATAAATGGCATTGCCTTGTCGCTAATGGATCGCGGTTTACGTCATCGTGCGTGACATGTATTGATAGTGGCACCGTGAGATGCCTGGAATAAATGGGAAAGTAAGAGACAGAGAGTGAGAAAGAGATCGGTAGAGAGAGAGAGAGAGAGAGAGAGAGAGAGATACGAAATAGATTATGGAGTGTGTAAAATAAAAAATGCACAAAGAAACACGCAGTTGAGCCAGACGTATACTCGCCAGCTAAAGTCAAATACATTATTTGCTTCTCTCTCATTCCCTTTTTCTTACACTCTCCCCTCCTTCCCCCCTCTCCCCTCTCTCGTTCTCACCATCACTTAGGTCAAAAATAAATTCACCAATGTAAGCTACTAATCCCCTCTATTTCTCTTTCTTTCTCATATTGTCACTGGCACATATCACCACTTCGAGTACAAATCATGTTTTAACTAACTTTAATCACCACCTATACACACTAACACGCACAAACACAAACACATACACTGACAAACGCACACACACACAAACTTTGACACACGAACTAAGATCACAAAAAGCCACACCAACAACAAATAATTCTTTCTCTTTTTCACACACTCCCACTGTCTCTTTCTCACACCCCCCCCGCCTCTCTCTCTTTCTCATACACTCCCTCTCTTTCTCTTTTTCACACACTCCCACTGTCTCTTTTTCACACACTCCCTCTCTTTCTCTTTTTCACACACTCCCACTGTCTCTTTCTCACACACTCCCTCTCTCTCTCTCTCTCTTTCTCATACACTCCCTCTCTTTCTTATACACTCCCCCTCTCTCTTTCTCACACCTCCCTCTCTATTTCTCACACACCCTCTCTCTTTCTCACACACTCCCGCTCTCTCTCTCTTTCTCACACAATCCCGTTCTCTCTTTCTCACACACTCCCTCTCTCTCTCTTTCTCACATTCTCCCTCTCTCTTTCTCACACACACTCTCTCTCTTTCTCACACACCCCCACCCTATCTCTTTCTCACAAGTGCTCTCTATATTTCTGTTTTTCTCTCACACTCTCCCTCTCTCTCTCACTCTATCTCTCACACCCTTTTTCTTTCTCACACACACTCAATTTCTCTCTTTCTATCGCTCTCTCTTTCTTTCGCTCGCCCTCTGTCTTTTTCTCACACTCTTTCTCTCGCACTTTCCCTCTGACACAATCCCTCTCTCTTTCTCTCACACTCTTTCTTTCACATTCTTTCTCTCACGCTTTTTCTCTCACACACTCTCTCTTTCTCTCACATAGTCCCTATCTCTTTCTTTCACACTCTCCCTTTCTCTTTCTCTAACACAATCCTTCTCTTTCTCTCATAATCTCCGTCTCTTTCTCTCACACAGTCCCTATCTCTTTCTCTCACATTCTCCCTTTCTTTTTCTCTAACACAATCCCTCTCTTTCTCTCATAATCCCCGTCTCTCTTTCTCTCACACAGTCCCTCTCTCACACTCTCCCTCTCACATTTCTCACGCAACTATCTCAACTTCCATACACGTATTTTACAGCACTAACTCATAAACACACACACACCCACATATGTCTTGAAAATTACACATCCATTCAAGTCACTTAACATACACACACAAACACACTCTGATGCTTCTAAAACTCATAAACACAACCTAATCTATTAAAACACGTACACATTATCTCCTAAAATATATACATTGTCGAAAGTCCTTTAAAACTACGCACACTCATTATTCTTAAAGTGTGTATCCGCTCAAGTATATTAACACACACACATACACTCATGTATGTTAAAACACATACATCAACCCAAATCCAATAAAGCAGGAAAACGTACACACAAGTACACACACACACACACACACACACACACACACACACACACACACACTACTCTGGTCTAAATCGGATCAGATTAAAATCCCCTTCTAAAGCTAACACAAATTGCAATGCAATGTCGTAACAAAGATGTCGTGAAATATGCCGTAAAATTATCACCCAAAAATATCTCAGCTGAGAGCAGCTAATGGCTTCTCTCATGGACACAGTCTTGTCTTCAAACGAGTAAAATACTGAATCACAAATAAACTTCTAGTGATATTCTGTCTGAACACACACCTTCATCGTCTGTGCTAACTAAATTCAAAACACGGGATTCCAAACCGAAGCCAGGCATGTCTGACCCATCCTAACCTGAGAGCTCCTATCCATCCCTCAGAAGACCATCGATATCTAATAGCATAATTCCCCAAGCACCTCTGTCACACCATGGGATACAGCTGCATATAGATTCTAAAACTGCAACATAATAGTGTTATTTAATATTTGTTCTAAAAATGTGAATTTAAATAGACATGTGCTACGTAAATGTCAAATTCGCATTTATAAACGCAACCATACATTCGCAGTAGAAATCACGAACATTCTTATAATGGAGATGACCTTACAATTCTTTATAATGATATCAACCATTCACCATCATGTGTCATACCGGTTGGCGTAGGCGATCATGTCCTTCCACACTCTTCTAGCAAAAATCACATCGTACCAAATCTGTTGTTGACTGTTTTCTATGCCATGACACAAAGCTATCTAGTACCTTTGTCTTCTGTGATCTCTCTTTTCCTGTATTTTGCCAGTTGTAACCACGTATTCCAACTTTCCTCTTCTGATGATGTGCCCGAAAAATGTTGACTTTTTTACTGAAGTTTTTTAGGTGCTTCTTTTTATGTTGGCCTCTTTGAGGATTTCCTCGTTGGTCTTTTTAGCTGTTCAGGGAACTTCTAACATTCTTCTGAGAAATCCCATCTCTGTGGTATCCAATCGTCTTGTCATGTGTTTGTCTAATGCTCATGATTCACTTCCATATGTCAGAACTGACTCTTTATAGCACCGATGAACTCTGTTTCGCACTTCTGTTGACATATACTTTTTGCATAAGACGTTTATCATTTTCTGAAATGTTATTTTGACCTGAGCTATTCTGCTTTTTATTTCTGTGGCGCATCTTCCATCCGATGTTATTATTGTGTCCAAGTATTTGACGCGTTGCACTTGTTTCAGATTTGTCCTGTTTATTTATAAGCTGCATGATGGTGGTGATGATTGTTTCTTTGATATGACCATTAATTCGGTTTTCTTACTATTCAGACTGAGACCCTTTTTGTTTATTTCTTCCACTATTATGTCTGTTACTTCTTGTAATTCTTTCTCTGTCTCAGATATTATGACTGTGTCAATAAACCATTACGGTAATTAAAAAAAGAATACTTCCAGCATTATTGATACGATTTGATTAGTAGAAGAAATAAAACACCATCAACCGTTTGAATCCAAACTCATTTGAGGAGCCAGTAGTGGGTTGTGTATAGGGCCGGCGGCCTTAACCGTACGAGGTCCACCGGCCGAAACGTCAGTTTTTGTTGTTTTTGTAAAGCTGTCACTATACCTTGGAGTGTGTACCACACCCCACTACTGGCTCGTTGCTCCCAGCTTTACCGCAGCACTGCAATTAGTTGCATGTTCCCTAAACTCATTTAAAATGATTGATCTAACTCTTTGTGAACAATCAACATAAACACCCGATGAAGACATTACAAGTTGTGGTAAGACATTAGTAGTAACACCCACACAGACATTCTTCAATGTAACAGCAAACAAAACACAAGCCGGGTTGGTTAAATTCAATTTTAGCTCATGTAAATTTCAAAACATCGTTCAAATAACGGTGAAAAAAGAAGAAACAAAGATAGACAAAGACAGACTGGAAAGACAACATCAAGAAGGAGACTATATAGTATCGACTTCATCAAATGACAGCAGAGAAAGAAAGAAAACAGAAAAGGTGTGTCGGTTGGGGGTGGTGTTCAAGCGATTCATAAAGGACAGGTGAGTTGAGGCGAGAGTTAAAACTACTCGAGTATTGTCTCGGGTCATTAAGTGAGCTTTGACGCTGGCACTGAATCATTAGGCTTGATGTCAAAAAATGTGTGTGTCTCATGCATAACCGGAACACGCGACTAACTACCGATTCAATATTTACATTGGGATTTAAAACACGTTAAACAACTCCACGAAGGACATGTCGCACAATGCACGCAAGGCAGTACAATTAAAATCATATTCAAGACATGTATCTAACCGATAGCAACATATGGTTGTAAATCATGGATAATCTCGCAAACAGTATGGAAGTAAAACGATTAATTCAAAACAAAATACTACAGAAAGATCCTTAAAATATCTTGGTTTATGAAAAAGAACAATGAAGACATGTTAAAAGACTTAGGTATGAGAAAGAACTGGCTTATAAAGCCCATGCTACTGATGCTAATGAATGAATTTAACTGAAATAGGATTCTCGGAAACGTATAAAGTCGTAGGGGAACGTAGCAGAATACCTGACCGAACTGGGCCCATACATTTGTAGGTGATTTATTTTGTTAAGGGGTGGGGATTTGGGGGTGTTGAGTGGGAGTGCTCCTCTCGCTTCATCATCATCATTGAGTTGTCGTCTTCGCATCGAAGGTTGGCTACCATGGAGCGTCATTCCGCTGTCTCTTGCTTTGATGGTGCAGGTTGACATAGGCTGACATGTCCACATTTGTATGTTACTCGTCCATGTTAATCTTGGTTCTGCCTCTGTCTCTTTTTTCTTGTACTTTTCCTTCCAACATTTAGTAGGTTTGAGTAGTCCTTTCGCTTTAAAATCTTTTTTCTTTCCTTGTTATTATTTTTTTTAAATTCAATGAACCAGGTCATTGTTTTTAACTGCTCGACTGGAGAACATCACGTTTACTTTATATCCAAACCCTCTCGCTACCGATGCTCGTGATGCTACATCTACATTAGGGGGTTAAGGCAAAGAAATGCAAGTGAATTCATAAAAATGCGAAGCTGCAGTAAAGCTGATTGCGAGGAAAAATTGAAAAAAAGAGAAAAAAATGGTATGTTAGAAGCTTTACGTGATTAGTAGAGGACCTCTGGCCACAGGGTATAAATTACAGCTACACCCGTGAGAAATTCCTTTCATAGCCTGACCACAGTCCACGACACACAGGGAAGTCAACATATTTCGATTATTTTGTTTTTGATGTTTCATTACTAGTTAGCTATGTAGGATTAGTTTTATTTATTCACATATCTGTGTGTGTATGTTGTTTGTTTGTTCCTGCTGAAGGCCTATTGAGCCGAAACGTCGTTCGAATCTGTGTCGTCTACTAATCACGTAAAGCTTCTAACATAGCATTTTTTCTTTTTTTTTCAATCCTACATCTACATTAACATTTCACTAAAATTCCCTGACATGAATCAAGTACATTCTACACCATGAGCTGATAAACTGTACACAGTTTTGTCGAATTCTTGTGACTCAACTTAAATGTGACTCCACGTTGAAAAAAAGAACAGATATAGCGTGCACATTTACACACAGACAGGTTGGCAAGCTGGTGTAACCCAACTTGTACACGAGCAAAATATGCTCAACAACAAGACGCACTGCAGTGCTCGTGCATCGGCCAAAACATGAACAGTAAACAATCAATATCGGAACAGCAAACATTTCTCAACAGAAAACCCGTCAGTTATTTTTTTATTTATTTACATTATAAATGTCAGATATTCATTTTTGATAGAAATCTAAAGGAAGGAAAATAATAATAGCAAAACATAAAATGCATTTTAACTCACTGTTAACAAATTTAAACAGAACGATACTAATTTTAATGACATAGTTTGTAAATGAAATATAATTTCTGTCTTCTTCCCCTCCTTCTTCTTCTATTGTATTCACCAGACAGTTACTTGTCTTCATCGCCTGCCATTCAAAGGCGTTAGATGAGCGTAACTGTGTTGAGTTGTGGTTTACGTCATGAAGAAAGTTGTTCGTTTTTTCCCACACAAGACATCAGTATCAAACGTGATCTGTGTTGAGGACGGAGGGGGCGGTAGCCAAACTGGGAAAATGATGAAAAACAATAGAGCTAATTTTACCTGCCATGCATGTCATTTGAATAAGGAGGCGACTAAGGAGGTTTGAAATTGTCGCCCGTATCGTAGAGTAGGATGTGGACGGAGCGACCTTGTCAACAGAATTTACCGAAACATTTGGGGAAATGCTATAGCAAGTGTTGGAGCAGATATGGAAAATTCCTGACTGGAAAGAAAACTGAATAGCAAAGCAAGCCCTCATGTGGGAAACAACAAGTAAGAGGAAAAGAGGAAGACCCAGAGAGACACTGAGAAGAACATTGATGAGAGAGGCAAGAGCAGCAGGAATCGGCTCCCTCAATGAGATAGAGCTGTTTGCACAGAACAGAGACAAATGGCGAGATTTGATAAAATATCTTTAAAAGAATTGAAAACTGCTAGAACAAAAATTCAGATAAGAGAAGGAGTATCTTGGTCTACGCCCTATGGGTCGGCTACGGCTCGAGAGTTCAATAGATAGAATGAAAACTAGTTCCGTGGATACAATGGACTTAATCTAAGAGAATAGGTTTATCTGTGGCAAGGGTTACAGTGAGGAGAAGGAACATTTTCAGGATAGTTCTTTATTAGATTCTGGCGCTAACAGTCAGCTATGATTCGCTTCATGTGCTGATTAGCGTCTTAATCCAGAAATGATTGACAGTTTGAAAAAGTTAATACATTGAAAACGCAACACGAACGATCACCTTAACTCTTTCAGTACGAGAGGCTTTTATCAATCTAGTGGTACAGATTTCAGAGACATAACCTTTCATGTTTTTAAATATTTATC
This sequence comes from Megaustenia siamemsis, assembly GCA_032433765.1. Lineage (NCBI taxonomy): Eukaryota > Metazoa > Mollusca > Gastropoda > Stylommatophora > Ariophantidae > Megaustenia > Megaustenia siamemsis. The sequence continues at coordinate 5,875,906 of JAVIAB010000139.1, read as the reverse complement.
TAACAGTTAACATATTTTATATGAATTTTTAGATAATTAAACATGAAATTATATTTCACCAATACCAAGATGATATAAGACATAAAAAGGGTACTGTTTGATGACAGTTTACATTAGTAAAATTGAGAGTGACGCACTCAGCGGCTAAACGTACATGACCGAAATCGGCATGGCAAATGGTGCGTTGAGACGTACGGAAAGAGTTAACAACTGATACTCAACAATGTTGTTCCACGTACACATCGCACCTGCACAGTTGTACAATACCACGGTAACTACACCACTGACAGTACAACAATGACTTCTCCAATCAATTTACTAGAGCGGGGACTACAAATATTAGAACAAATTTTCTGCTTATCCAAGCAGTTCCACAAAACAAATAAATCCTTTCTGAGAAATGAAGGAGGGAATATGACGTGAACGGCGTATGGGAAACTTGAACCAGGGGCTCAGCAAGCAATCATACCGTGACAAATCATTGGGAGTTGAGGTTCTTAGAATGAGCGATGTTAATCTTTGCAGCAAGCAATCATACCGTGACAAATCATTGGGAGTTGAGGTTCTTAAAATGGGCGATGTTAATATTGCAGCAAGCAATTATACCGTGACAAATCATTGGGAGTTGAGGTTCTTAAAATGGGCGATGTTAACCTTTGCAGCAAGCAATCATACCGTGACAAATCATTGGGAGTTGAGGTTCTTAAAATGGGCGATGTTAACCTTTGCAGCAAGCAATCATACCGTGACAAATCATTGGGAGTTGAGGTTCTTAGAATGAGCGATGTCAACCTCTGTTAGTCTGTGCGAGTGGTTGCAGACGCCCGATCCTGATTTCTTAGACTCTTGTTTCTTGTGACACTTTCCTACCTGTTGTACTCACGCTGAACACGCTTAAAAAAAAGAGAAGCCATAGGTGTTGCAAATCATGGACAGTACGGGCTTTGTGCCACTGTCCGGGCTAAATGACGAGATGACATTCAAACTAATTAATTCATTTAATTGATATCAACTATTTTTAAAAAGTCATGACGATAAGTAAGACAACACAAATAACATTAGCGGCAGCTGAGATGTGATTTATCAGAAGGATGCTGTAAGGAATTCAATGAATAGCAAAACTTAATATTGAAGAATGTTTAAAACGAGCTGGAGAAACCAGAAATACATCTAAATCATAAGGCAGACAAATCAACATTTACTGGACGTCATGTGAAAAATAGGTATTGAGAATACTATAACACAGTATAGAATGAATGGAAAGAAGAGCAGAGGAAAACAATGAGAAAAAATATTGAACACCTTATTCAAATGGCATAAAAAAGCATCATCATCATATGCCATAATGGTTGGCTCGGCGATCATGTCCATTCACGATCTTCTATCCACCGTGCATTGTATCACTTCTGCTGTTGACTGTTTTCCATGCCATGACACCAATCTATCTAGCATTTCTGTCTTTGTCGTCCGCGATCTCTCTTACCCTGTATTTATCCAGTTGTAACCAAGTATTCCAACCTTCCTCTTCTTATGATATACCCGAAAAATGTTGATTGTTTCTTTCTTATTAGCTCCCCTTTTAAAAAAAAAAAATATCACAGACTTAAATTATGACATGTATAAAAGTTCGAGTGATTTGAAGAAAGTTGATCGCTAGCTACGCCAACCGGCATGGCACCTGATCATCATCTTCTTCTTCTACGTTTTTAGCTCCCAGTGCAGCATAGGTCTTCAACAAACACTTTCCAAGTCGTTCTGTTTTTTGCCATTCTTTTAAGATAATTCCATATCTTCCCCTTCATCTTCATCTCTGCTTCGATCTGTCTTCTCCAAGAATTCCTTGGTCTTCCTCTTTGTCTTTTCCCTTGGGGATGCCAAAAAAGGACCTGTTGTGTAATACTCTCAGTTGGCTTCCGTAGTGTGTGTCCTATCCAGCGTCATCGTCTTCGCTGTATCTCTTGATCCACTGGTATTTGACTGGTAAATTTCCATAATTCTATGTTAGTGATTTTGTCCTGCCATTTCCATCCTTTTATTCTGCGTTTAGCGTCCATTAATGAAAGTCTGTATCTTCGTGATTGTCAATTTTGTTGTTCTCCATGTTTCACAGCCATATATATATATATATATATATATATATATATATATATATATATATATATATATATAATAGGACCGACGTAACATTTGAGTTGACAATTTTTATTTTGTATTTGACCTAATTTCTTTGGATTTCCAAATATTTCCCAGTGCAATGAAAGCTCCTCTTGCTTGGGGTAATGAGATCCAGTGGTCACTGATCAAACAACTTGGTTATATGGTTGGTGGTTGGTTGTATTCGCCCGATGCCTAAAGTATTCTAGAGTATAGTGGTAGACTAGAAAATTCCTCTTCATCATCCGCCCTTACAAGGACGTAGTGGACGTGTCTGCGTTGTGTTGCGGTTTGCAGTATAACTGTTATATTTGCGCCTTTCGGCCCAACACATCCGACTTCAGCACGACATTTTTGAGTACCGGATTGTCTTCCCTCTTAGATCCCTGCACGCTTGGCCAGACTAGACAGGTTAGTCTGTTACTGGAGGCACCACGGAGAGGTGGAGCAGGGTCTGGATGGTTTTGGTTCACCAATCCGGACGAAAGCCATCAGCTGTGGGTCGCTGACAACTTCCAGCTCTGGTGCTGGGAGGCGCGACTTCGCCTCCACTTGATGATATAGACTTTGCTGATGACATAATTCTCCTATCACACAGCCATCAACAGATGCAGGATACAATGAGTATACTTGATGAGAGATCACAACAGCTAGGACTGAAGGTTAATAGAGATAAGACCAACATTATGAGAATCGTAGTCAGGTCGTTGTCAGGTTATAGACAGGACCACGATGAATAAATGAGCCCAGACCGAGGCACTGGCGGGGGATCTCTCTGGAGCATTACCGTAAACTGCGGGACAGGGTGACAGTTTCATGAGTATTTTATTACAGTGAAATTGGAAGTCGGCGTTTGCGGATTAATGTGCCAATAAAATTTTGGCTGCTCCACTGAATATGAATTAGCTACGGTCATTACTACTTGTTGTGGTGTTTGGATCATTATTTGTAATAGACGTAATTGTAGTAACGGTTATAGTTGTAGTATTAAGAAGGGTTATCGATGTAATAGTTCATGAACATCAAACATTCGACCAGTGATCGGTCTATACCATAGTTACTTGGGTTATACGTGCATGAGAGATCGGTCTATGCCATAGTTACTTGGGTTATACGTGCATGAGAAATCGGTCTTTATCATAGTTACTTGGGTTATACCTGCTTGAGAGATCGGTCTATATCATAGTTACTTGGATTATACGTGCATGAGAAATCGGTCTTTATCATAGTTACTTGGGTTATACGTGCATGAGAGATCGGTCTATGCCATAGTTACTTGGGTTATACGTGTATGAGAGATCAGTCTATGCCATAGTTACTTGGGTTATACGTGTATGAGAGATCGGTCTATGCCATAGTTACTTGGGTTATACGTGTATGAGAGATCAGTCTATGCCATAGTTACTTGGGTTATACGTGCTTGAGAGATAGACCATCTGCAAGAGTTTACTCTTGTGAGGTAGCAATTTTGAATATCAAGCGAATGGGGATTATATGATCCAACGCATTGTGCTGAAGTATACAAACTTCCTTTTTTTCCTCTTCTACCTTTCAACTCTCTGTGTAGCATATGTCTTCAAGAAACACTTTTCAAGCCGTTCTGTTTCTTGCAATTCTTATAAGATCATTACATATCGTCCCTATCACATTCAGCTCCACTTCCACCTGTCTCCTCCAAGAATAGTTTTTTATTTCTATTTGCCCTTTCCTTGGGGATTCCAAAATGAGGCCTGTCGTGCAATGCTCTCATTTGGCTTCCGCAGTGTATGTCCTATCCATTGCCACCGTCTTAGTTGTAATTCTTTGTCCACTGGGATTTTGACTGCTACTTTTCCATTATCCTAAGCTAGTGATGGGGAGCCTTGGTAGCCTAGTTGGGAAAACCACTCGACTTGGCTACCAACGTTCGGACAAGTCGTGTTCGATTCCCGCTGGGAGCAGTATGATTCCCGCTGGGAGCAGTGTGATTCCCGCTGGAAGCAGTGTGATTCCCGCTGGAAGCAGTATGATTCCCGCTGGAAGCAGTATGATTCCCGCTGGGAGCAGTGTGATTCCCGCTGGAAGCAGTGTGATTCCCGCTGGAAGCAGTGTGATTCCCGCTGGAAGCAGTGTGATTCCCGCTGGAAGCAGTGTGATTCCCGCTGGAAGCAGTATGATTCCCGCTGGAAGCAGTATGATTCCCGCTGGAAGCAGTATGATTCCCGCTGGGAGCAGTGTGATTCCCGCTGGAAGCAGTGTGATTCCCGCTGGAAGCAGTGTGATTCCCGCTGGAAGCAGTATGATTCCCGCTGGAAGCAGTATGATTCCCGCTGGGAGCAGTATGATTCCCGCTGGAAGCAGTATGATTCCCGCTGGGAGCAGTATGATTCCCGCTGGAAGCAGTGTGATTCCCGCTGGAAGCAGTATGATTCCCGCTGGAAGCAGTATGATTCCCGCTGGAAGCAGTATGATTCCCGCTGGAAGCAGTATGATTCCCGCTGGAAGCAGTATGATTCCCGCTGGGAGCAGTATGATTCCCGCTGGAAGCAGTATGATTCCCGCTGGAAGCAGTATGATTCCCGCTGGGAGCAGTATGATTCCCGCTGGAAGCAGTGTGATTCCCGCTGGAAGCAGTGTGATTCCCGCTGGAAGCAGTATGATTCCCGCTGGAAGCAGTGTGATTCCCGCTGGAAGCAGTGTGATTCCCGCTGGAAGCAGTGTGATTCCCGCTGGAAGCAGTATGATTCCCGCTGGAAGCAGTGTGATTCCCGCTGGAAGCAGTGTGATTCCCGCTGGAAGCAGTATGATTCCCGCTGGAAGCAGTGTGATTCCCGCTGGAAGCAGTATGATTCCCGCTGGAAGCAGTGTCAGTTGTACTCGTGGTTAGAAAAAAATACCTTCACGGTCGACTCAGCCGCTAGTAAAAATGGGTACCAGGGTATACTCTGGGAAGGTGAGGAATGCCGCCTCGCATCGTGGGTTTCGATACTTGAGGCGACACTATCCAGAAGTCTCCGAACACTTCTGGATAGGCGGCGAGTACATATGGGTGAAAAACTCGCGTGCTAAGACACCGATTCAAGTCTCGTACTTTTACCTTTAGTCATTTTAGTCCTGCCATTTCCATCCGTTTATTCTGCGTAAACATCCATTAATGAAGATCTGTATCTTTGTGATTGTCGTTTTTGTTGTTCTCTATGTTTCACACCCACAAAATGAGATTGATTTAACACTGGAGGTGAATGTTTTCATTTTGCATTTAAACCAGGCTCAGAAAGCATATTATTTTGTGCTTTATGCAGTTATTGTTCTTAATTGTGTGTGTGTGTGTTTAAAAATATGTCTTGACCCAAATACTTGTGTCCGTTTATGTTTTCTTGACTCGAAGCTTCGATAACAAATATTACTTGACGACTCTTACCATACCCAGAAATGCCAACATTTAAAACTATAATATGTCATTTGTGGTTCAGTAACTGTAACCAGGTTTTTATTAGCAATTCTATAACTATAGCATCATACCTGTGGTACAACAACTGTTGAAGATGATTTGTTAGTTATTATTTAGTTAAACCAAGGTGGGAATAGTCAAACGATAAGAGGAATAGTCAAACGATAAGAGGAATAGTCAAACGATAAGAGGAATAGTCAAACGATAAGAGGAGTAGTCAAACGATAAGAGGAATAGTCAAACGATAAGAGGAATAGTCAAACGATAAGAGGAATAGTCAAACGATAAGAGGAGTAGTCAAACGATAAGAGGAATAGTCAAACGATAAGAGGAATAGTCAAACGATAAGAGGAATAGTCAAACGATAAGAGGAATAATGAAACCTCGGGGGACTAGCCAAACTATAAGAGGAAGAGTCAACCGTAGGGGCAATAGACAACCATAGGAGCAATAGTCTACCGTAGTAGCAATAGACAACCATAGGAGCAATAGTCTACCGTAGTAGCAATAGACAACCGTAGGAGCAATAGACAACCAAAGGAGCAATAAACAACCGTAGGAGCAATGGTCAACCATAGGAGTAATAGTCAACCATTGGAGCAATAGACAACCGTAGGAGCAATAGACAACCGTAGGAGCAATAGTCAACCGTAGGAGCAATAGTCACCCGTAGGAGCAATAGTCAACCGTAGGAGCAATAGTTAACCGTAGGATCAATAGTCAACCATAGGAGCAATAGTCAACCTAGGAGCAATAGTCAACCATAGGAGCAATAGTCAACTGTAGGTCAATGGTCAACCGTAGGAGCAATAGTCAACCGTAGGAGCAATAGTCAACCATAGGAGCAATAGTCAACCTAGGAGCAATGGTCAACTGTAGGAGCAATAGTCAACCGCAGGTCAATAGTCAACTGTTGGAGCAATAGTCAACCGTAGGAGCATAAGTTAGTGAACTAGACTACCCAGAACATGAAGTCGTGTTTATTCCCTGGCAACGGCACCCAGGTTCACACAGCTTTCATTAGTTACAGTATCTTTCTGCTATAGAAAAACGCACTGGCGTAATACTGACCACATCGCTCCCTCCAACAAGTAAATGTGTCGATGGGAAAACAAAAAAAACAACATTGGCACTAACAACATCTTCTCTATCCGCTTCTTGGTTGGAATGGATTCTGTGTGATTCTTCATTTACTCAAACCATAACTCGTCAAGAGAAGTTTATTACCATATTATAACTATAATGCGTCACTTGGTGACTTATAACAATACTGTAACTATAATGCGTCACTTGGTGACTTATAACAATACTATAACTATAATAGCTCACTTGGTGACTTATAACAATGCTGTAACTATGATAGCTCACTTGGTGACTTATAACAATGCTGTAACTATGATAGCTCACTTGGTGACTTATAACAATACTATAACTATAATGCGTCACTTGGTGACTTATAACAATACTATAACTATAATGCGTCACTTGGTGATTTATAACAATGCTATAACTATAATGCGTCACTTGGTGACTTATAACAATGCTGTAACTATAATGCGTCACTTGGTGACTTATAACAATGCTGTAACTATAATGCGTCACTTGGTGACTTATAATAACAATACTATAACTATGATAGCTCACTTGGTGACTAATAACAATGCTGTAACTATGATAGCTCACTTGGTGACTTATAACAATACTATAACTATAATGTGTCACTTCGTGACTTATAACAATACTAAACCATAATTCTTCATTAATGATGCAATGCGTGTAACAAAATGAGCAGAATACAGCCCGACAAATATCACTGAACAACGATAGCGCGGGCTGCCCTTGTATTTCTAAGTATTACACACACTGCTGATTCTACACAATTTTATCGATTTCGGATTCTTGAGAAATAAAATGTCATCTAAGCTGCATTAAGTTTGTCCTGTCTCGTTGTAGCTAAACAAGGACAATCGATAAACAAACACAATCAAATTATCACAAAAGGTCATTCACAAAGATTTGGTTTTCCAGAAAACACTCGTAAATTCCAGGACAATTTGCCCAGATAGGCTAAGAATCTTTGTTCCAAATCAGCCTGAACGTGAAGCCTATACATCATTTGCTTGAAACTCGTTTTAATTTGTCAATACGTGCATAATATTTATCTTCACTTATTTATTTCTAGCGTTATTTACATCTCTAGTAGTGGTAGCAATGTGTGATGCAGGGTATAAAGATGGGTACGCAAGTATTTATCGTCCAGGTGCATGTTACATAATTTTACCGAGGGTAGATGTACAGCAGAGGTGAGATGGTAGATGTACAACAGATGTGAGAGGGTAGATGTATAACTGAGGTGAGATGGTAGATGTACAACAGAGGTGAGATGGTAGATGTATAATAGAGGTGAGATGGTAGATGTACAACAGAGGTGAGATGGTAAGATGTACAACAGAGGTGAGATGGAAGATGTACAACAGATGTGAGATGGTAGATGTACAGCAGAGGTGAGATTGTAGATGTACAACAGAGGTGAGATGGTAGATGTATAACAGAAGTGAGATGGTAGATGTACAACAGAAGTGAGATGGTAGATGTACAACAGAGGTGAGATGGTAGATGTACAACAGAGGTGAGATGGTAGATGTACAACAGAAGTGAGATGGTAGATGTACAACAGAAGTGAGATGGTAGATGTACAACAGAGGTGAGATGGTAGATGTATAATAGAGGTGAGATGGTAGATGTACAACAGAGGTGAGATGGTAAGATGTACAACAGAGGTGAGATGGAAGATGTACAACAGAGGTGAGATGGTAGATGTACAGCAGAGGTGAGATTGTAGATGTACAACAGAGGTGAGATGGTAGATGTATAACAGAAGTGAGATGGTAGATGTATAACAGAGGTGAGATGGTAAATGTATAACAGAAGTGAAATGGTAGATGTACAACAGAAGTGAGATGGTAGATGTACAACAGAAGTGAGATGGTAGATGTACAACAGAGGTGAGATGGTAGATGTACAATAGAGGACAGATGGTAGATGTACAACAGAAGTGAAATGGTAAGTGTACAACAGAAGTAAGATTGTAGATGTACAACAGAGGTGAGATGGTAGATATACAACAGAGGTGAATGGTAGATTAACAACAGAGGTGAGATGGTAGATGTATCACAGAGGTGAGATGGTAGATATACAACAGAGGTGAGATGGTAGATGTATCACAGAGGTGAGATGGTAGATATACAACAGAGGTGAGATGGTAGATATACAACAGAGGTGAAATGGTAGATGTACAAGAGAGGTGAGATGGTAGATGTATAACCGAAGTGATATGCTTAATAGCACAGACAAAAGGAGCTTTCCAAAAGAATGGGGACGATACCGTGCAATCCATTTTTGAGAATAAAAACAAGAAAAAGAGTTCTTAAGTGTTATGTGGAACCAGTCTAAAACAAATGAATGTGAAACAAAGACGATAGGACAACAGACAAGTAAATCACTGGAGTCTGTAGAAATGTGGTCTACAGAATAATGTTGAAAATACCATGGGCAGCTAAGAAGAGTAATGAAAACGTTCTGGAAAAGGCCAAAGCAAAAAGAGAGCTAATATCCAATATTAGGAAGAAGCGGTCATCATTTCTTGGCCATGTAATGAGAAAAGAACAGCCGGAATATATTGTGACAACTGAGAAAATGGAGAGACAAAGAAATTGAGGGAAACAAAGAGAAAACTTACCAGACAGCTTAAGAGAATGACTTGGCAGAAGGTCAACAACAAAAATAATAAATAAATGTCGAGATTAAAAGTTGTGGAGAGACATGATCACATTCGCCATCAGGCATGGTACTTGATAATGATAATGATGATTATCTATCTGAGAGATGTCCAAAACCTTACGCTAGCATTTCCTGTGCTGTATTTTATGTGGTATTCTCTGCTACCAATGTAGAGGTATCTCTCTTCTCAGCCATGTGGGAACGTCATAGGCCAAAAATATGGGGAAAAAAAGACACAGGCCAATTATTGAACTACAGATCAGTGATTCTCAAAAGGGGTTCTGAAACAAAATAGAGGATGTACTGACGCTTTATTCACACTAACACAGCTAGGAGAAAAGACGACAGAGCAGAAACAAAGTCTGTAATAAGTTTTCATAGATCAAGAAAAGACATTCGTCCGAGTAAACAAATAACAACTACGGCAGATACTAACAACATACAAAGCAAGTCAACATCAACTAACCTATGTAAAAGTCTCTACATCAACAACAGCTGCACAGTCAGACAAACAGCAGGTTACACAGACCACTTCGAAGTTAGAATAGCAGTAAGACATGGATGCGTACTATCTCCGCCTACTGTTTATTACATACATGGATTGTATATGTTAGTCCAAACCATCGGACACGGGAAGTTAACGAGATACTATTTACAGACAATCAAGCACTAATACGTCATGAAATAGAAGACTTACAAGAACACTTAAATGACTCAATATAACATGAAAATCAACATAAACAAAACAGAAGAATGAATATAGGAAAAGAGAAACAGAACACCAATATAACGATAGACAGACAATAGAAAATTATAACAAGTGGAGCAATGTAAATATCTAAGTAGTCTAGTGACAAGCAAGTTAGTAAGTCGTCGGATTATTCTCATAGCATATCGAACAACTGTCCATTAGCGCTGAGATCTCCTCCCCAGCAAGTCACACAATGTGGAACGATAGAACTGGTTCACAAATCTATCCCTGGTCTCCTCGTAGGTCCCATGAATTTGGACAACATTCCTCTTGACTAACATGACGATCTGGGAGTCACATCAGGACTACAGATTGACAAACAACAGAGGCATCATTATCTCGCCCTTCATTTTGAGCCTACGACAGGGTTATGAATATTAGATCGTCCATCATGCTGACGTTGCATACACAACAATGCATGCACCCAAATCGCTTGAATCACTTCAAAGAACGCAGCCATGACGCAAGAGCACCTGCGACTACGCTGAATCCTTAAAGTGGAACCTTCGGTTGATTTAGCACAACAATCCATGTTAAGGTGCTGAAAGTACTTGGCGCCGAACAATTCAAGCTACGGTTATTGAATAGCTCTCAATGTCATGATGTAAAACGCATATCGATTTCACGAAGGGGTAAGGTCGTATTAACAGCACATGATTTGCCAAAAAAAGTACGCTGTCAGACGCACGGACTCCATAGCACCACGCAAATCCGTTAAGTGGAATATGCAGTTGATTTTAACGCAACGATATACATTAGAGTGCTGAAATTAATCAGTCTGCAAACGTAAATTCTGCAACGGTCGATAAAACACAAACTCTACTCAACCATCTTGGAACCGGAAGTCTTGTGATAGGCGACAATTCACCAGCTGCAGAAATAGTTTTCAGATGCAAACAAATAATCGGCCAACTATCACCACTACTGTCCAACAAGAAAATAACAGTAGTGGTAAAATGTGCACTCTAGAACACATCTTCATTCTAACGTTGTGATACATATGGGATTTTCGACTCAAAACAATAAGAAAAATAGCCATTACAGAAATGAAATGTATTAGACGAATGACAGGAAACCCCGAGAGGTTAGATCAGAAATGAAGAACTGAGAAGAAAGCTTGGAATAAATTCCGTCATTGAATACATAAAGAAACAACACATAAAATGGTTTGGCCACGTAATAAGACAGAAACACACACACATATATATATATATATACATACACACACACGCAAACATAACGAGCTTTTAATAAACGTTGCGAGAACACCAGACTAAACGGCCGACCACGGAAAAGATGGACTGATGGAATATTAGAAACACTCGGAAATATAACAACAAAAGAAGTACAAAAGACCACATCTCCTTTCGACGCGGAAAGGCAAATGAGGAAGGAAATAATACAAAGATAATGGTTCATGGTTCGCAATCGTATAGAAAAACCTATATAATAAGGGAGTGTATCAGTCTCTAGAGACACGAGTGAGGTTCTCTTATCTTTCCAAATAGGTTTAAGTCTTGCGAAAGTACGCTGCACTTATTGCTTAATCTACCGGGCGCTATTTCAGGTTTTAATCTTTCATCGCTGACAATTAATCATCATCATGAAGTACCATGCCTGCTGGCGTAGGTGATCATGTCTCTCCACAACTTTCGATCTCGACAGTTATTTATAATTTCCATTATTGACCTTCTGCCATTCTCTTAAATTGTCTGGTATCTTTTCTCTTTGCTTCCCTCTATCTCTTCGTCCTTCGATTTTTCCAGTTGTTACAATATATTCCAGCTGTTCCGCTCTCATTATATGGCCAAAAAATGACGATTGCTTCTTCCTAATATTGGTAATTAGCTGTCTCTTTACTTTGGGCTCTTTTAGAACATTTTCATTACTCTTCTTAGCTGTCCATGGTATTCTCAACATTCTTCTGTAAAACCACATTTCTACAGCCTCCACTGATTTTCATGTCTGTTGTCCTAATGTCTATGATTCACGTCCATATGTTAAGATTGATCCTAAGTGTTTACATTTGTTTCTAGCTCTTTACCATTTCTTTTTAATTTGTAGAGTTATTGGTCATCACATTTTTTCTTCCCTAATGGACTGCATGTCAAACACAGCAGATGCTTTATCTAGTTGTTGTATCAAGTTTGTTCATGTACTGCTCCTGATAGACCATCGAAGTCATCAACAAACCCAGTTACAGTAATGCTAAAAATGATGTAAAGAAGAAGAGCAGGAAGAAGAAGAAATGAAAGAAGAAGAGGAAACAATGAAAAAAGAGGAGGGAGAAGAAGATGACACTCGCTGGTCATATAAACTTTGTTTTCTTCCTCTTAGCTCCCAGTTCTGTTCATACCTGACTCTACTCCAATGTGCTGCAGCATCGTGTGTTTGTCTCCCTCAGCTCATCTGCTCATGTTCAAAGCTGTTTCTCCGAGACTTCATTGTTCTTTATGCACCTCGTATAGTATCCCTTCATTATAACATCAATGTTCCAACATTCACAGAATTAGACTCCTTCATCGATTTATCAATTGACGATTTGCGCATGTTCATGAATTTTTTTTCTTATTTCTGAAACGCTAGACCGAGGATGTTCAGGTTTATATGGACGATTGTGAGAACACAGCACGGTATCATGATGATATTGAGGCACGTTCATACATGAACTAGACATTTCTCTCTCTCTCTCTCTCTCTCTCTCTCTCTCTCTCTGTCTCTCTCTTCTACTTTTCAACTCTCTGTGGAACATAGGTCTTCAACAAACACCTTCCAAGTCGTTCTATTTCTTGCCATTCTGTTAAGATCATTGTATGTCTTTCCCAACATCTTCATCTCTGCTTCCATCTGTCTTCTGTAAGATTCTTTTGGGTTTCCGCTTTGTCTTTTTTTTCCTATGGCATTCCAAAAAGGACCTGTTGTGTAATACTTTCAGTTAGCTTCCGCAGTGTGTGGCCTATCCAGGACAATTGTATTCGCTGTATATCTTTATCCACTGGTATTTGACTTGTCTTTTCCATCATTCTATATAAGTGATTTTGTCCTGTCATTTCCACCCTTTTATTCTGTGCCTGCATCATGAAAATGTAGGTCTGTATCTTCATGTTTGTTATTTTTCTTGTTCTCAATGTTTCACAGCCATATAATAGGCTTGACTTAACATTGAAGTTGAACATTTTTATTTAACTTAATTTCTATGGATTTCCATAGGTTTCCCAGTGCAACGAATGCTCCTTTTACTTTTGATACCCTTATCATGGTATCATTTTCTGTTCCTCCCTATTTGTCTATGTTACAACCCAAATATATGTAAGTTGGTACGTCTAGTAGAAGTATTTCTCCTATTGTTATTTGGTTAATGCTAACTGCATTAATTCACATAATGTTGGTCTTATCTGTAATTATTATCCGTCCTAGCTGTTGTGATCGCGATAGCTCATGATTAGTGAATTAGACTACAAAGGACAAGAGGTAGGGTTCGATCCCAACCGACGGCTTCCGTTTTATCCAGCCTTTAATAGGTACCGGATTTTTCTGGGAAAGTAAAGCGGTACGAGCGTAATACCGACCACATTACCCCAAAAATCATGTGCCGAGGGTCTGTAAAATTGATGGTCACTAACACCATATTCCCTATACGCCACTTGGCGTGACGGAGGTACTTTACTTTTTTTTTTTTTAGCTGTTGTGATGTTCATCAAGTATGCTCATTTCATCTTGCATCTGTTGATGATCATGTGATAGGTGAGTTATATCATCAGCAAAGTCTAGGTCATTAAGTTGCTTTGTCAGTAACCGCTGGATTCCATTTCTGTTGTTCTGAGCTATGTTCATAATCCAATCTATGGCCTGGTGAAAGAGAAATTGAGATAGAGGGCATCCCTGTCTAACTCCTGTTCTTATTTCAAATGATTCTGTAAGTTACCCTTCGTGCACAGTATTACACTATAAACTCTACATTTCATTCCTTCATACAATGTTTGTATCAGGTAAATAAACTGTTTGGGGATTACCTAGTGAATCAGTAACTTCATAAGCATTCCCGTGTCTAAACTAACAAATACCTTTTCGTATTCTATTAATCCGATATCAAGTGGGGACTGTAGATCTATCTTTGTGAGATATTTTTATAACATATATCTTTTCCAGTCGGACTGTAGTTCTATCTTTGTGAGATATTTTTATAACATATATCTTTTCCAGTCGGACTGTAGTTCTATCTTTGTGAGATATTTTTATAACATATATCTTTTCCAGTCGGACTGTAGTTCTATCTTTGTGAGATATTTTTTTTAACATATATCTTTTCCAGTCGGAATGTAGATCTATCTTTGTGAGATATTTTTATAACATATATCTTTTCCAGTCGGACTGTAGTTCTATCTTTGTGAGATATTTTTATAACATATATCTTTTCCAGTCGGACTGTAGTTCTATCTTTGTGAGATATTTTTATAACATATATCTTTTCCAGTCGGACTGTAGATCTATCTTTGTGAGATATTTTTTTTAACATATATCTTTTCCAGTCGGAATGTAGATCTATCTTTGTGAGATATTTTTATAACATATATCTTTTCCAGTCGGACTGTAGTTCTATCTTTGTGAGATATTTTTATAACATATATCTTTTCCAGTCGGACTGTAGTTCTATCTTTGTGAGATATTTTTATAACATATATCTTTTCCAGTCGGAATGTAGATCTATCTTTGTGAGATATTTTTATAACAGATATCTTTTCCAGTCGGAATGTAGATCTATCTTTGTGAGATATTTTATAAGAGATATCTTTTGTGGATGAAACCATCAAGCACTTTTATATTCACGAAACATCGTTAAAATGAAACAAGAATAAATTTCGATTTGAGAAAAAAAAAGCAGATGATGAGGAAAAGTAAGTAGAGTAATTTGGCCATTAAGATAGAAGATGAAACAATTTAATAATGAATGTTTGTAAAATGAAGTGAAGAAATATTACAAGACGATTTACAAGGGTAAAGTATGTCCCATAACACATGCCGTCATATGGTAGTTGTCTGTTCAAGTTCTCCTTAGCAATTGTGGGTGAGTGGGCCAGTGCTTTTAATGGCTGTTAATTCCTTTCCCAGCTCACCGAAGTAGGTATCCGTTATTTTCTTATGTCTATTGCGTCACCTGTAAAGTGTGTTGACACAGAAACACAACCAGTGTGTCGCCAAACCAGAGAACAAACAGCTTCGCTACTGACGCTCTAAGGACAAAACTAAACTAAGACAGAAATTAAAGGGAAAGTAAACATCGTCGGACATACTTAGGACAGAATGTATAGAACATTTGCAAGAGGAAAACTCAAAGGACAGGAGAATTGTAGAAAATCGGAGAGCAAATATTATATAGAGGAGAACGTGGGCTCGAATTCTGCTAGGTTTGACAAGTTATTTTTCTATCGGGGACGAAATAAAAAAAGAATACAACTCAGATCCAAACACTTCGCGGCGACTGCACTAGACAAGGGGCCTTTATTCTCTGGTCCTACAAGGCTTCCCCCCACCCCACCACCGCCCTTTCTCATCCCCGGCAGACCGCAGTAACGGAAAAATGCCGTAGAGATAGTTTTAGAGAGCGAATATTTGAGTGCTTCACAAAGCGAACATTGGAGTGCTTCACAAAGCGAATATTTGAGTGATTCACAAAGCGAATATTTGAGTGCTTCACAAAGCGAATATTTGAGTGCTTCACAAAGCGAATATTTGAGTGCTTCACAAAGCAAATATTTGAGTGCTTCACAAAGCGAATACAACTTAAAAAGCATCTGAATGGATGACGAAGCTTTGTGGGAACAGTAATTTATTATTAGCACACACACACACACACAAATACAAACACACCAACACACGCTCACCCATTCGCGCAGACACACAAATATAATATTTTGTTGGCTTCTTTTCTCTGACATTTAAACCAAATGTTTATGTTCACGTTTTGTTATTTGTTAATGTTTGATAAAGTCCAACTAATTAAAGTAAAGCAGTCTCTCTCTCTCTCTCTCTCTCTCTCTCTCTCTCTCTCTCTCTCTCTCTGCGTTCAGGACTCAATCAGAGTAAGGATTCCAGACTCTCACATGAAGTCAGCTGTCAGGCTAAGTGTGTTGATTGCCCCCACAGACAGAACATCACAATTAGAGTCTGTCAGATCCACTCTGACTGAACACCCGTTAATACGTTGCACTGTGTTCTGCGCCAGTAGCCCAGTGCATCCGATTTCAGCCAGCATTTTATTCGGGTTTGCTTTCCCTAGCCTTTGATTGTCCCCAATCTTCCAGCAAGGCAGCAGATTGTCTTTTCTGTAGGGGGATTCTGCCCTTAGATGGTAGGCCCTCCCAGGTTTACGAGCACCATCTGCCCGAGTCACTAGAGGTGACTAACACAGACACGGACACACAAAGATGTGAGATGTGACTAACACAGACATACACACACAAGGATGTGATATGTGACTAACACAGACATGCACACACAAAGATATGAGATGTGACTAATACAGACATGCACACAGCTATACGAGGCATGACTAACACTGACACACATCAAGATATATGACACATGACTAACACAAACATGCACATAAAGATATGAGATATAACTGACATTGACATGCACACACAAAGATATGACACATGCCTAACATAGACATGCACACAAAGATAAGAGATATGACTAACATAGATATGCACACACAAAGATATGAGATGGGACTAACATAGCCATGCACACACAAGGATATGAGATGTGACAAACACAGATTTGCACACACAAAGATATGAGATATGACTAACATAAACATGCACACAAAGATATGAGATATCACTAACCCAGACATGCACACACAAAGATATGACATATGACTAACACTGGTACACACTAAGATATGAGATATGACTAAACACAGACACACATAAAGATATGAGACATGATTAACACTGACACACCGAGATATGAGATATGATCAACATGACACTCACCATGATATGAGCCATGGCCAGCACACACAAACTAAGATATGAGCCATGGCTAGGACAGAAACATAGCAAGATATGAGCCATGGCTTCACTAAAAAAACGAACCATGTCTAGCACAGAAACACATTAAAGTGCCCATATGCTTGGGCTTATTGTATCGGCAGACTCTTCTGAACGCGGAAATCACAGGTTTCGTTAAACAGTTGTCCGGAGAATTGAGAGTGCAGTCTGACCCATAGAACTTTCTCTTGCATGTACAGATTCCCGATCGACTGTTGACAGGTGTCGTTGAAACAGTTGTCCGGACATTTGAGAGTACATATTATGTCACAGCCATCAGAACACATCTGTTCACACTGTAGCCCAAAATTACCATCGGGACAAGTGTCATTACAGGTATAGCCAAGATGTTTACATTGTAGGCATTTTCCAGATTTTTCCTCAAATAAAGGGCAGACACTGAAACAAGACCAGAACAGTCGTGTCCATAGATCCCATGTGAACAGTAGCCGTGACAAGTACCGATGATGACATTGCAGCCTTTACTACACCCACTACACACTGCACAAAACGACCAAGAATGCTCGTCCAGACAATAGGTGTTTGTAAATGTTTGCACCTCACATACCGTCAGTGCACTGTCGGCCTGCGAAATGGTCGGTGAGAACTCAATCTTAATGTGTGCCATTGACGTTTGTGTTTTGACTACAATAGTGTTCACAGATAAATTAGGGTATGATATATCCTTATACTGGAGCACTACTCCGCCACTGTCAGAGAAAACCTTTAGAGTGGCATTCTTTACACGAATCATAGTGCTAGCTCGATGATAGATTCGAATGATGTGAGTCTTCTGGGGCGTTGCAAAGTTCA
The DNA here is from genome assembly GCA_032433765.1 of Megaustenia siamemsis. NCBI lineage: Eukaryota > Metazoa > Mollusca > Gastropoda > Stylommatophora > Ariophantidae > Megaustenia > Megaustenia siamemsis. The sequence continues at coordinate 5,857,920 of JAVIAB010000139.1, read as the reverse complement.
GATACCAGTAAACAGAATTGGTTCCACTTCTCCATTGTGTGTGTGTGTGCAGTCATTGACATAGAGATTGGTCTTTGTTTTGCTATTAACTGCGGCCTCTGGTCCACATCCGTCTCCTGTATCATCATCATCATTGAGTGCCGTCTCCGCAACGAAGGTTGGCTACCATGGATCGCCATTCTGCTCTATCTCTTGCTTTGATGGTGCAGGTTGTCATCGGTTGATTTGTCCATCTTTTAATGTTACTCGTCCATGTTAATCTTGGTCTGCCTCTGCCTCTTTTACCTTGTATTTTCTCCTCCAGGATTACTTTCAGTAGGCTGTTGTGTCTTTTAACATGGCCTAAGAATCGCATTTCTCTTGTTCTAATTGTGTTCAGAAGTTCTCTTTTCATTTTTAGTTGTTTTAAGACTTCGTCGTTTATTTTCTTTTCCTTCCATCCAATTCTACCTATTCTTCTATATATCCACATTTCAAAGGCTTCAATTCTCTGTTCTGTTTTCTTGTCTAATGTCCATGTTTCAGCACCATATAGGAATATTGAGAAGATGTAACATTTTGCCATTCTTAGTTTTAGCTCTGGTGTTATTTGTTTTGATGTTAGTATGTCCTTCATGACATTAAAATTACTTTTTGCCATTCCTATTCTTTTGTTTATTTCAGTTGTACATTTTCCATCACTGGTTATAGTATGTCCAAGGTAGTTATATTTCTGAACTGTCTCAAGGTCTATTCCTTCAATTTTGATATCCACTTGTGGGTTTTAAGTATTTTCTTTGTTTATGATCATAGTTTTAGTCTTTTTGATATTCACATCTAGTCCATATTTTTTGCTTGTCGTGTTTATTTCATTAAGTAATTGTTGTAGGTCTTTTTGGATTTTCTGCTAGTAGTACAGTATCGTCAGCATATCTAAGGTTATTGATTATCTTTCCATTAATTTGTAGGTCTGGTATCTCTATGATGTTTTTAAAGATTTGCTCAGTGTATAGATTGAACAAGCTTGGTGATAGGATACATCCTTGTCTTACTCCTCTTTTTATATCAATGGGTGTAGAGAACTCTTTGTTATATTTTATTATTGCTGTTTGCTCCCAGTATAGATTGCATATTAGTCGTATATCCATGTCATCTAGATGTATCTTTTTTAGGCATTCTATAAGTTGTTTGTGGTGTACTCTATCAAAAGCTTTGGTGTAGTCTATGAAGCAGGCATATATTGGTTTGTTTACTTCTGTGTATTTTTCGATTAATGTTCTCATGCAGAATATGGCTTCTTTTGTCCCGCTATTTTTCCTAAATCCAAATTGCTGCTCATCTAATTCAGTATTGATTTTATTCTGAATCCTTCCTTGTATAACTTTTAGCAAGATTTTTGTAACATGGCTCATTAGGCTTATTGTTCTAAAGTCACTGCATTCAACTGCACCATTCTTTTTTAGGCAATGCAAAAAAGTTGATGTTTTTAGTTCATTTGGTATGTATCATGTGTGGTATATGTCATTGCATACGTCTGTAATCACTTCAATGCCAAAATCTTCAAGTGCCCGTATCATCTCTATCTGTATGCTTTCAGGTCCTGCTGCTTTTCCCTTTTCATTGTTTTTATAGCTTTTTCCACATCAGATTTTAAGATTTTATAGCCTGATGTACATTTTATAACTGGTTTCTTGTCCCTTTGATCATGAAATAGTTCTGTTATATATTCCTGCCATCTATCTATGATATCCTTATTGTCTGTTAGCATTTTTCCTTTTTTGTCTGCAATGCATCCACCTTCTGTGGCTTTTTTATTTTTATTAGCCATTCTCTTTATTTCTGTGTGCATTCCTCTTAGGTCTTGTTTGCTTTCCATAGTTTCTATTTCTATACATTTTTGGCTGAGCCAGTCTTCTTTTGCCTTTTTGCACATTTTGCGTATCTCATTATCTATTTTATTGTATTGGGCAGTGTTCTTCGCTTGCCTCCTTTCTTCCATTTTTTCTAAGATGGTGTTAGTTATCCATTTTTGTTTTTTGTTCTATTCTCTTTTGGGTAAGATGTCGCAGGCTTTTTGTATGCTTTTCTTTATGCATTGCCATTTGGTTGTTACTTTTTCATCAGCATTTTCTCTTCTGTATTGTTCAATTCCTTCCTCTAGCAGCTTCTGGTATGTGTTCTTTACTTGTATTATATAGGTATCTTTAATATCTTTTTGATTTAAAGCTGTTATATCGAGTGGATTTGTTGATGAATTAGATTTTTACTTATTTCTCTTTAGTTTGATTTTCATTTTAATCATTACAGGCTCTCTTACATTAGATCTCCTGTATAACAATCATCAAATTTGTCGGTCTGGTTTGTGATCTGTTTGAGAGCCAGTTTCCGACCCCCGCCAATGTAGATGGAGCAGATATTTGCAACTATCGCCCTTTCAATCCGTAACTTGTTGATCAGACCAGCCCCAGGGCAGAAGGCATCAATCTCGTGCTAACTACAAACCTTGATACATTGTTACATGAGGCAGAACCATTCAGTTTTACCGTGAAACTGTCCGGATATTTTAAGTCATTCGCATAAATCCTAAACCAGGAGCACGGCAAAGATTGATTGAGAGTTGCCTCAACTGATGTAGAATCTGTGTCCGGATTACATGAGGTGTCGTTGTTATCAAACAGGAAAGTAGGTTCAGATTTTTGGGCATATTTGCAAATAAAATCCAAGTACTGACACTGGGGTCCGAAAATTTTGTGCTGACAACTGTCATTGTTTGGGCATGTCCCTGTAGTTTTGTCACAAACTAAGCCATTATAGCAGTGACATTGTAACGTACAATTTGCCCCAAACCAACCGTCGGCAGAAGTAAGGTCATTAGCTTCCATGGTTGCTAACGAAGCCAGCGAATAAAGACTTGATCTACAGCGATGGTTAACGAACTGTGTACACACATTTATTATCAAACCCGTGATTACATTTCAAAAAAATCCGCCATCTCACTGTGGTAACAGATAGCGTGAAATTCTGTAATAGAATGAGATAAACCGTTGAAGACAAGGAAAGTCAACATTGTTTTCATGGCTTGGACGCAAGAAGCGTCCATTTTGGTGCGTCCCATGACGTCAATCCGTAAAGCAGTCTGACATAAGGTATAGTTTTGGTTTGTGTTTAAACCGAAATCTACCACAGCCAATGTAGAGGAATTTGCGCCAAAGAGGCATTATGTTATTGCGCTGTTCCCAGAATATGGCGGCCTAGAGTAGCATCCTTCGACCAAACGAAATTAAGGTAACAATGTTAGCGTTGGCTCACAGTAACTCTGGCCAGTGGCAAATCGAAATTTGCAAACAACGTCTAACGATCGTAGTGGCCTCTCTGTAAATGAAACAAATGAACAATCCAACTTTCCTAGTAAGAAAAAGCTGCTACAAGTGTGTTGTATAAATATTTAAGATGAAAAAGATGACAATAGTGACAAATTAGGAAGTGGATCATCGTCATCAAGTGCCATGCCTGCTGGCGTAGGTGATCATGTCTCTCCACAACTTTCGATCTCGACAGTAATTTATCATTTCTGTTGTTGACCTTCTGCCAAGCCATTCTCTTAAGTTGTCTGGTATCTTTTCTCGTTGCTTCCCTCTATTTCTTCGTCCCTCAATTTTCCCAGTTTTTGCAATATATTCCAGATATCCCCTTCTCTTTACATGGCCAAAAAATGATGATTGTTTCTTCCTAAATTTGGAAATCAGCTCTCTCTTTGCTTTGTCCTCTTTTAGAAAGTTTTCATTACTCTTCTTAGCTGTCCATGGTATTTTCAACATTCTTCTGTAAAACCATATTTCTACAGCCTCCACTGATTTTCTTGTTTGTTGTCCTATTGTCCATGATTCACATCCATATGTTAAGACTGGTTCTACATTACATTTAAGAACTCTTTTTCTTGTTTCTATCAAATGGATACGGTCTTTTAATTTTGGTAAGCACATGGTCATAAATAGAAATTATGCCTTGCATTTGGAATTGGATGCAGGCGCCTCAGGCGTGGAAAATCATGGATGATCAAATGAGGGAGTCCATACGGAGAGTATGTGATCTAAATGACATTTGTGCTGGCAACGATTGGATAGAAGTAACGTTGAAAAAAAGATCCTAACCAAAGTAATCATTCAGCTCGGCAGGAAGTTCGGCCACTTAGCCAACGGAGCTACCGAGGTCGCAGTAAGGCAATCCATAGAAAGTGTTTCGCCACCTCAGGACCCCGTCATCTGCCCAGATGGTTCTGTATCCCGCGGTCAGCACAGTGGTTAGGGTGTTGTGCTGTACCAACATGGCAGCGAAGTAGATAAGGAATCTGGCATGTGTTGCATTACGGTGTCCAGCATGAGAATGGAGATAGAAGCAGCAACGGTGGCGATAGCATGGTTGGTTACACAGAACGTCGATCACGCAGTTTTGGGGACAGACTCTGAAAGTACGCTACAGAAGATTGATGAATTTTAATGTGGAAAAGAAGTCTGATCGATCTGAAATGCTTTGTGTGAAAAGCAGATGTATCTACAATCAACACCTTACAGGAACAATCAGTCTGTATATTCTTTCAGGAATGCTGGGATGGTAGTGGAGCGGGTATGGGAATGCCCCGAATACAATGAAACTGATTCGAAGAATAGAGTAGTTTAGAATAGTTTAATTTTAAAGGGAGTATCATTTTATAAGAAACGTTAATCTGTTGTTAATATTGATGTTTTGCTACCACTATTGATCTCCCATGGCACTGCTCTCCTCAGCGACTGCAGTGGCAACACAGTGATACTGATCACGAACTTGCTTCTATTCTTGTCTGTGATTATCTGACATTCTTCGAATGTTCCCACCTGGATATCATCGATACAATCTCTCTGCTACATATCTTCGCGTCCTCCGCCTTTCTTTGCCCTCTAAGATAGTTTTACAACCTTCTACGTCAAGCGGCAACATGTATCAGAACAAATTCCCCCCCCCCATTTTTTTTTTTCACCGACGCGTGAACCTATGTTCTTGGTTAGTACTAGACAAACCTTGTTCTTCTTTTGTCCCATGGTCTCTGTTTATTATGCTGATGATCTTAAGTTCGCGTTTCCTTTCTGTAAATTGTATTATTTTTATTTTTAATTCTAAATTTATTAGTCATGTATCACTGACACACAAGAATATTGACAGTTTTTGTGATTGTCGCATTCGAAGTTCGTGCTTCATCTTTTTTTAATTCATTTGTTTTGCCTAATTTATATTCAGCCTTGTTAAATTCCTTATTGATTTTGATATTCTACAATTTATTATAATCTCGAACCACACCGCTATCAATGGCGGATCATAAACATTAGGTAAGAGGGGAAGGCGCGCCTCCCAGCACCAGAGCTGGAAGTTGTCAGCGACCCACAGCTGATGGCTTGCGCCAGGATCGGTGAACCAAATCCATCCAGACCCTGCTCCACCTCTCCGCGGTGCCTCCAGTAACAGACTAACCTGTCTAGTCTGGCCAAGCGTGCAGGGATCGAAGAGGGAAGACAACCCGGTACTCAAAAATGTCGTGCTGAAGTCGGATGCGTTGGGCCGAAAGGCGCAAATATAACAGTTATACTGCAAACCACAACACAACGCAGACACGTCCACTACGCCCTTGTTAGGGCGGATGATGAAGAGGAATATTCTAGTCTACCACTATACTCTAGAATACTTTAGTCATCGGGCGAACGCAACCAACCAAACATTAGGTATTTGAATGGTTGATTATCTCTAAATGATGTCTTCAAAGTTATACTGCCGTTTTCACGTCGATGCTATTATGAGACATTAGTCTGGTCTTTTATATGTTGATCTCCATCCTATGCTTCACGGATATTCGATTAACTCAGCACTCCTCAACTTTGTTATGCCCAGCTCCCACTCGTGTCACTTTTTCACGGATACATTTTCTCTACCACCCACTAAAATCTAATTTGAAGAAACTTCCATAATTGAAGAAATAAAAATCAATTTCATTCAGAAAGAGAATAAAGTTCCCCGATCATCCAATGAGCCTACATCTTAACTCTTTCCGTACGGAAGCCTTTTATCAATGCCACGCAAGAAATTTCAGACATAAAATTGTTCATTGTTTTAAGAATAAATCTACATATGTATATTTAACTAACTTATACAATACTATATATTATTTTATAGATAATTAAACAAGGTATTAGATTTCACCAATACCAAGATGATACAAGACATGTAAAAAGAATATGGTTTGATGATGTTTCACGCTAATCAAATTGAGAGTGACGCACTATGCGGCTAAATGTGCGCGGTCGAAATCCACATGGCGCACAGTGCGGCGAAACGTATGGAAAGAGTTAAATCTCATGAATAAAACATATCACTATTCTATATGTCTTATATCTCATGAATAAAACATATCACTATTCTATATGTCTTATATCTCATGAATAAAACATATCACTATTCTATATGTCTTATATCTCATGAATAAAACATATCACTATTCTATATGTCTTATATCTCATGAATAAAACATATCACAATTCTATATGTCTTATATCTCATGAATAAAACATATCACTATTCTATATGTCTTATATCTCATGAATAAAACATATCACTATTCTATATGTCTTATATCTCATGAATAAAACATATCACTATTCTATATGTCTTATATCTCATTAAAAGAGTTCTTAAATGTTATATAGAGCCAGTCTTAACATATGGATGCGAATCATGAACAATAGGACAACAGGCAGGAAAATCACGTTAGGCTGTAGAAATGTGGTTTTGCAGAAGAATGTTGAGAATGCCATGGACAGCTAAGAAGAATAATGAAAACGTTCTGGAAAAGGTCAAAGCAAAAAGGGAGATACTTTCCAATTTAAGGAAGAAACAATCATGATCTTTTGGCCAAGCAAAAGCACCCAGCGGTAGGCGATAGCGCCCAGGTTGAAGAGTACTAGATTTGTTCCTGTTAGTTTTGGAATTTCATCGTCTCTACCTGTCCGTCCACTTGTCATATCACTTGACATATCATTTGACATATCACTTGTCATATCACTTGACATATCACTTGTCATATCACTTGACATATCACTTGTATTCTGAAATTCTGATTGTTTCGTCCTGTGATTGTTACTGTAGAAGTGTGGTTGTCAAGAGTTGTTACTATTGATCTCCCGTTTCATCGAATATGTCGGACATTTCCACCCCTCTATCCGCATCACCTTCCACATCTCCACCTCCTCCGTATCTTTCCTGGACATCCTAGTCTCCTTGGGCACCTCTCATCTTCTCACCTCGGTCTTCTACAGGGCCACGGACTCCCATGGTTTCCTCCGCTACGACTCCTCTCATCCTACATCCTGCAAGAACTCTCTTCCCTATTCCCAGCTTCTCAGACTTCGTCGCCTTTGCCAAGACGACGAAGATTTCCTTCACAATGCCCACCTCATGCTTGATTTCTTCCGCCGACGCCTTTATCCAGAATCAGCTCTCCTCCCTGCCCTGCGTCGAGTTCTCCACACTTCACGTCAGTCTGCTCTTACCCCCTCTACTCATCCCCCCTCTGATAGAGTAGTGCTCGCTCTCACCCATCACCCTCACCACTACGCCGCTATTAGGACCATCCACCGCTACTTCCCTATTCTTCGATCTGACCCTACTACTCGTCTGCTCTTCCCTGACCCGCCACTAGTGGCCTTTAGACGTGACCGGAACCTCCGAGACTTTCTTGTCAGGGGTCGTCTTCCTGCTGACCACTTCAGCCATCGAGGCACTATCCGCTGCAACCGGAGAGTGTGTAAAACTTGTGACCACGTTCTCCAGACCGACACTGTCCTCTTCCCTAATGGTCCTTTCGAGATCAGAGAGGGATTCACTTGCACATCGCGGAAAATCATTTATGCCATCATTTGTAAGCGATGTAAGTTGACCTACATCGGTCAGTCTGGTCGAAGAATCGGCGATGGGTGCCGTGAACACTTGAATGACATCACCCGAGAAGCGGACACTCCTGTAGCAGCCCACTTTAACTCGAGGGGCCATCGAGGTAAGACTGATGTCTTGGTAACTGGCCTAGTATCATGCTCCTCTGGTCACCACAGTCGGCTCACTCTTGAGCACCGTCTGATCGCTCGTTGGGGCTGCCTCACCCCTCGTGGCGTCAATGTATCCCTGTCTCCCTCTGAGGACCCTCCTGCCTCCGACTCCACCCTCCCACCTATGGACCTCTCTTCCTATTTCTCTTCTTGGGTCCTCTACTCCTCGTCATCCCTGCTTTTCATATCCTCTTTGAGTAACCCCCATCTTGCCTTCTTCATCCTAAACCCCCCCCCCCCCCCCATCCCCACACCTTTTTCTCTTCTGACTACCCTCATGTCCTTTACCTCTTTATCACTACATCACTTCTCCACCTGGACTGTACGTACGATCTCTCTGCCCACCTCTATTGTTCCTCGTCCTTCCCACCACCCCTCTGCTGATCTACTCCTAGATCCTGATGCCCACTTTCATTCCCCCTTTGTTCTATCATTTCCCTACTTCTTTACCTCCTATGGTTCATACCTCTTGCACACCATCCCCTATTGCTCCACTTCTTCCAGACTGTCTCTTTTTCCATTCACCTCTGACCTACCGCCTCTCCCCCTATCCAGTTTTCACATACCTGCTTCTTATCCCTCCTCTCCATACCTCCTCCTCTAATACTTCCCTACCTCCCGATAGACTAACTTCCTCCGAACCACCCCTCTATCGCTCTTCTCATTATACCGGCTTTATTATTCTTCCTCTCCTTATCTCTTCCTCCAGTATCCAATCCTTCCTTTCGTTGACCTACCTCTCAACTCTTTCAGTTCGAGGCCATCCATTCTGTAGAGTCCATCTCTCTCACCCACTGCCTAGTTTACTACTTTGTCGTGTCATTCAATTTCTTTCTCTTAACCTCTCGCGTGATCTCTCACTTCCATTGTTGAGTGATTTATATGTATTGCTTGCTGTGTCCCAGGAGTGTCCTCGTCTATCCCCCTTCCACCCCCCTCTTTGGTTTTCCCGATATTAGATCCGTTTGCCCTCTTAACTGACCTGTCTTGGTCACGTGTTGCTTTCTATACACGTTCTCTGCGCTCCTAGTCATTCCGACTTGTTTCAGCACGGATTACAGATTTCCTGCTCTGAGCTAAGCTAAGTACATTTTATTATACATTTTTATCTTTTTCTATTTTATATATCTTGACGCCCATCATACCTCTCATCATGTAATATTCATTTCTCTCTTCTCTTCTCTCTTTTCTTATTTCTGCATCCTACTTTCCTCGCCCTCCACTTGATCATCTAACATGTAGTAATTGTGCTTCACCGCTTGTTGTCGTTGTCCCTGTATTCTGAAGAAGGCCACAGACCGAAACGTCAGTATTGTGTTGTGTTCTTTATTTGTAAAGCTGTCACCATACCTTGGAGTGTTTAGCACACCCCGCCATTGGCTCGTTGTTACTATTATCGCTACCGCTACAAGCAGATTTACAGTAGTTTCACCTTTACTACAGACACTTTAGTTGGAGAAAGTTAAACGTAATGTTAGAACGTAAACATCTTACTGGAATAACGCTACAAAACATCGACCAACATGACACATGCTGTTTCGAGATATATGAGCAACGAAATACATAATGATTCGAAAATATTAGACTAAAATTATGCTGGCTGATTAACATATTAGTGGAACATCCTATTCTAGAAAAGGAGGAGAAATTGAAAAAATATCTATAGAACAAAATGGTGTGGCTAAAGCTTCATGCAACACGTGAACATCACAAATCAGAACGACGTTTCGGCGCAAAGGCCTTCAACAGAAACACACATACAACACACGTACAAATATGTATTTAAAATAAATAATTAAATAATCGAACTAGAAAGAGAAATGAAAAGTATAGGAGAGTAAAATGTTAATAAAAAGTTCCCCGTAAGATCTAAGAAAAATCTTTCTTCTGAAAGAATGGAAGATCTAGAAAGGGAGCCGCGATACCTCAGGGGTTAGTGAACAGAATTCTGTGAACACGAGGTCGGCTTCGATCCTGGTCGAGGGTTTCCTGGTTCACCCTGCCTTTATTGGGACCGGATTTTTTTTATTGTGAAATAAAGCGGCACGGGTGTAATACTGACTACATTACCCTAAAAATCATGTGCGAAGGTCTGTGACAAATATTGATACTGACACCATATTCCCTGTAAGCGACGGAGTTTTTTTTCTTTTTATTTATACTAGAAATGTAGATAAATGTTGGTTAATTTATCAATTAAAATGGAACACTAATCGCTGGCTGCAAGTCAAACAAAAACATGGCCGCATTCGTTCATGGTTCACGCGTCATGTTTACCACAACTCTCGTCTCCTGCGCTGTGTAACAGTTCAACTGTTGATCATTTCCTGTGCCACTTTGTCAGATCATTCAGCACCTTTTCACTTTGTCTACCCCCAACTCTCAGACCTTCTATCTTTCCTGTTGTTACTAGGTATTCCAACCCGTCTCTTCACCCACATGCCCCACCAACCTGGATAGCAGTGTCCTAATTTGTTTACGATCTATATATCTTCGACTGTCTTTTTAAGACAGTGTACACAACTTAATGGGACGGAAAACAAAGGACAAATATAGTGGATTACCGTCTTACTTTCCTCTACCTCTGCGACCTTTCTGTCTCAAAGGACAAATAAGTGGATCGATCCTCTCTGGAATATATATATATATATATGTACGAACTACAAATTAAATGGAATGGGCACTTAGAATGAAACCAGACCAAACGTCACCAAGAACATTCTAAGAACATCAAAAAAGAGGGTAAGAAGAAGACCAAGGAAAAGGTGGAATAAAAGACATATGCAAAGACCAAAACATTTCCTATTTTATCATGAATCAGATACACCAAAGAAAGATGTTCCATTTATGAAAAGAGAGAATCAAACAAGCAAGCAAATATTTAGAGACATCATAGTATACTGACAACAACAACCAAGCAAATATCTAGAGACATCATAGTATACTGACAACAACAAGTAAATATCTAGAGACATCATAGTATACTGACAACAACAAGAAAATATCTAGAGACATCATAGTATACTGACAACAACAACAAGCAAATATCTAGAGACAGCATAGTATACTGACAACAACAACAAGCAAATATCTAGAGACAACATAGTATACTGACAACAACAACAATCAAATATCTAGAGACAGCATAGTATACTGACAACAACAAGCAAGCAAATATCTAGAGACAACATAGTATACTGACAACAACAAGAAAATATCTAGAGACATCATAGTATACTGACAACAACAACAAGCAAATATCTAGAGACAACATAGTATACTGACAACAACAAGCAAGCAAATATCTAGAGACAACATAGTTTACTGACAACAACAACAAGCAAATATCTAGAGACAACATAGTATACTGACAACAACAAGCAAATATCTAGAGACACCATAGTATACTGACAACAACAAGCAAATATCTAGAGACAACATAGTATACTGACAACAACAAGCAAATATCTAGAGACATCATAGTATACTGACAACAACAACAAGCAAATATCTAGAGACAGCATAGTATACTGACAACAACAAGCAATAATCTAGAGACATCATAGTATACTGAGCCCAACTGACAACAACAACAAGAAAATATCTAGAGACATCATAGTGTACTGACAACAGCAACAAGCAAATATCTAGAGACATCATAGTATACTGACAACAACAAGCAAATATCTAAAGACATCATAGTATACTGACAACAACAACAAGCAAATATCTGGAGACAGCATAGTATACTGACAACAACAACAAGCAAATATCTAGAGACAACATAGTATACTGACAACAACAACAATCAAATATCTAGAGACAGCATAGTATACTGACAACAACAAGCAAGCAAATATCTAGAGACAACATAGTATACTGACAACAACAAGAAAATATCTAGAGACATCATAGTATACTGACAACAACAACAAGCAAATATCTAGAGACAACATAGTATACTGACAACAACAAGCAAGCAAATATCTAGAGACAACATAGTATACTGACAACAACAACAAGCAAATATCTAGAGACAACATAATATACTGACAACAACAAGCAAATATCTAGAGACACCATAGTATACTGACAACAACAAGCAAATATCTAGAGACAACATAGTATACTGACAACAACAAGCAAATATCTAGAGACATCATAGTATACTGACAACAACAACAAGCAAATATCTAGAGACAGCATAGTATACTGACAACAACAAGCAATAATCTAGAGACATCATAGTATACTGAGCCCAACTGACAACAACAACAAGAAAATATCTAGAGACATCATAGTGTACTGACAACAGCAACAAGCAAATATCTAGAGACATCATAGTATACTGACAGCAACAAGCAAATATCTAGAGACATCATAGTATACTGACAACAACAAGCAAATATCTAGAGACATCATAGTATACTGACAGCAACAAGCAAATATCTAGAGACATCATAGTATACTGACAGCAACAAGCAAATATCTAGAGACATCATAGTATACTGACAACAACAAGCAAATATCTAGAGACATCATAGTATACTGACAGCAACAAGCAAATATCTAGAGACATCATAGTATACTGACAACAACAAGCAAATATCTAGAGACATCATAGTATACTGACAACAACAAGCAAATATCTAGAGACATCATAGTATACTGACAGCAACAAGCAAATATCTAGAGACATCATAGTGTACTGACAACAACCTCTTTTCTCCTCGATGCGGCATCAGCAGTTAGATAAAAGAAAGAAGAAAAGGAAGAATGTTTTCTGGAGTGTCTCCAGCATGGTGACCATCTGCTGTTTTATGGAGCCATCATCTTCTATATCTACCTTTCCTCCCCACCCCCACCCATTTTTTCCGTTGTTTCAGAGAGTTAATGCTCTTTGGTGGTAATCGTGTAGTTCGAAAACTATTGGATTTGTTATTTCTTAATAAGATACAACATTGATGCAGCCCCCAAATCATGGGATACAACATTGATGCAGCCCCCAACTCATGGGATACAACATTGATGCAGCCCCCAACTCATGGGATACAACATCGATGCAGCCCCCAACTCATGGGATACAACATTGCTGCAGCCCCCAACTCATGGGATACAACATTGCTGCAGCCCCCAACTCATGGGATACAACATCGATGCAGCCCCCAACTCATGGGATACAACATTGCTGCAGCCCCCAACTCATGGGATACAACATTGATGCAGCCCCCAACTCATGGGATACAACATCGATGCAGCCCCCAACTCATGGGATACAACATTGCTGCAGCCCCCAACTCATGGGATACAACATTGATGCAGCCCCCAACTCATGGGATACAACATTGATGTAGCCCCCAACTCATTTCTTAATAAGATACACCATTGATGTAGCCCCCAACTCATTTCTTAATAAGATCCAACATTGATGCAGCCCCAACTCATGGGATACAACATTGCTACAGCCCCAAACTTATTTCTTAATAAGATCCAACATTGATGTAGCCCCCAACTCATTTCTTAATAAGATCCAACATTGATGTAGCCCCCAACTCATGGGATAGAACATTGATGCAGCCCCCAACTCATTTCTTAATAAGATACACCATTGATGTAGCCCCCAACTCATTTCTTAATAAGATCCAACATTGATGTAGCCCCCAACTCATTTCTTAATAAGATCCAACATTGATGTAGCCCCCAACTCATTTCTTAATAAGATCCAACATTGATGTAGCCCCCAACTCATTTCTTAATAAGATCCAACATTGATGTAGCCCCCAACTCTTTTCTTAATAAGATCCAACATTGATATAGCCCCCAACTCATTTCTTAATAAGATCCAACATTGATGTAGCCCCCAACTCATTTCTTAATAAGATCCAACATTGATGTAGCCCCCAACTCATTTCTTAATAAGATCCAACATTGATGTAGCTCCCAACTCATTTCTTAATAAGATCCAACATTGATGCAGCCCCCATCTCTTTTCTTTATATCCTCACTTTGATTATGTCTCTTCTTATCCCGTTCATATAGGGCCAAGGGGCATACGCTCAAAAGCCTCATTAACACCATCGTTGTATTCCTTTTGGGCCATCTCTTTCCTGTCGTGACGATGTTTAATTTTTTCCTCTTCGTTTGTTAATGTTAAAGTTATGAAGTATATTGTGTTAACTAGTTCTTTCTTTTTGTTCCATTTTACATTCTTTTTTGTATATTTCGAGCTACAGTCCGATCATTTTGTTTTATTTGCAACACGTTATAAACGGGTTTACATTTAATAATTTGATAGTTCCTAAGCGTTAAGTATATCGCTTGCATTATTTTCTTTCTTCTTTTTGAAGATCTATGTCTCCTTTTCTTCTATTTTATAATAATACATTTTGCCTCATCAATGCTGATTTTTGCATTTTTTTATTCAAATGATTAACATGCTTTGTTTTCTGTTTGTTTCCTTGTGTTGGTATTATAAGTTTAATCTATTTGAAGCTGTTCTCCGTTGATGTTAACCTTGACATTAATGATCTAGGAATACGATAAAGGGCAAGGGTGACATCGTATATCTTTGATACTTTGAATTTGATAACAGCAGATTGTGGGCAGTCACGCTGGTTATTATTTTATATTGATTGGTTTAGCAGTGTAAATGTTTTACTTGAGTTCAGATTGTATGGCTTTTAAAGAATAGATTGACAAATGATGATTCTATGTGGTGCGTCTTAAAATCGATTGCTGGGCGTAATGGAACTCTGTCTGTCTCTTTCATTGATGGTACAATCTACCAAGTTATTATTGATGCATCCATTAATACTACTCTCTGTCGTTCTTTTTTATCTCTCTGTCTCTCCCTCTGTCTCTCTTTTCGAGAGCGCTGATGTTTTTTTTTTCCCAACAGTTGATTCATTCTGACATATATTGTTGATACACATTAGGCTGTGGTCGATACATCTAGCCGATCTGACTTGAAAATATAATGACCTAAATATTTTCTACTTTATTTATTAAAAAAAAAATTATTATGTGTGTGTGTGTGTATGCGTGTGTTTGTTTGTGTGTGTGTGTGCGTGTGCATGTGATTTATATATATATATATATATATATATATATATATATATATATATATATATATATATATATATATTTTTATATTATAAAACACATTGAAACTAGCAAAAGATATGTGGTGAACATTTTCTTGACAACATAACAAATGCTATATGCTGGCTAAGACAAAGGTAATGTCGGGAGAGTCTATGGCTACAGAGCTAAACCTGACAGACAATATGAAGGAACCCCCAAGTGTTTAACGGTGCAATGTATCCTATCATCTACTGAATTACCTTGAAAGTATATTCCATTTCCAATGTATCCTATCATCTACTGAATTACCTTGAAAGTATATTCCATTTCCAATGTATCCTATCATCTACTGAATTACCTTGAAAGTATATTCTATTTCCAATGTATCCTATCATCTACTAAATTACCTTGAAAGTATATTCTATTTCCAATGTATCCTATCAACTACTGAATTACCTTGAAAGTATATTCTATTTCCAATGTATCCTATCATCTACTGAATTACCTTGAAAGTATATTCTATTTCCAATGTATCCTATCATCTACTGAATTACCTTGAAAGTATATTCCATTTCCAATGTATGGGCCACCGTCTCCCTCCGATTTCCTTACAATCACGGCTGTTTGTTGACGGTAGTCTTAGGACATTTTCTCCGTTCTGTGACATGACTTCAGTATAATTCTGCTATAGCACATTGTCCATGGTAATAAGAAACGCTAAACGTTACATTTTTGGAACATTTGAGGTCAAATTATTATTATTTTACACCAGAATTGGTTCACTTTGTTACATTTTTGGAACATTTGAGGTCAAATTATTATTATTTTACACCAGAATTGGTTCACTTTGTTACATTTTTGGAACATTTGAGGTCAAATTATTATTATTTTACACCAGAATTGGTTCACTTTGTTACATTTTTGGAACATTTGAGGTCAAATTATTATTATTTTACACCAGAATTGGTTCACTTTGTTACATTTTTGGAACATTTGAGGTCAAATTATTATTATTTTACACCAGAATTGGTTCACTTTGTTACATTTTTGGAACATTTGAGGTCAAATTATTATTATTTTACACCAGAATTGGTTCACTTTGTTACATTTTTGGAACATTTGAGGTCAAATTATTATTATTTTACACCAGAATTGGTTCACTTTGTTACATTTTTGGAACATTTGAGGTCAAATTATTATTATTTTACACCAGAATTGGTTCACTTTGTTACATTTTTGGAACATTTGAGGTCAAATTATTATTATTTTACACCAGAATTGGTTCACTTTGTTACATTTTTGGAACATTTGAGGTCAAATTATTATTATTTTACACCAGAATTGGTTCACTTTGTTACATTTTTGGAACATTTGAGGTCAAATTATTATTATTTTACACCAGAATTGGTTCACTTTGTTACATTTTTGGAACATTTGAGGTCAAATTATTATTATTTTACACCAGAATTGGTTCACTTTGTTACATTTTTGGAACATTTGAGGTCAAATTATTATTATTTTACACCAGAATTGGTTCACTTTGTTACATTTTTGGAACATTTGAGGTCAAATTATTATTATTTTACACCAGAATTGGTTCACTTTGTTACATTTTGAAATATTTATTCTCATAAACTTGTTTGGACTAAAATATCAACAGCATAAAAAAATTATCATCATCATCGTGTGCCTTCTCCGCAACGTAGGTTGGCTACCATGGATCGCCATTCTACTCTGTTTCTTGCTTTGATGGTGCAGGCTGTCATAGATTGTCTTGTCCATCTTTTGATGTTACTCGTCCATGTTAGTCTTGGTCTGTCTCTGCCTCTTTTACCTTGTATTTTTCCTTTCAATATTACTTTTAGTAGGCTGTTGTGTCTTTTAACATGCCCCAAAAATTTCATTTGTCTTGTCTTAATTGTATTTAGTAGTTCTCTTTTTATTGTAGAAAAAAATAACCAGTGTAAAATGACTACAGCAAAATGTTATATCTTCGCAACATTCCTGTTTGGTACAGAAACATGGACACTAGACAAGAAAACAGAACAGAAAATTTAAGTCTTTGAAATGCGGATTTATAGAAGAATGGGTAGAATTGGATGGAAAGGAAAGAAAACAAACGATGAAGTCTTAAAACAACTTAAAATGAACAGAGAACTACTAAACACAATTCAAACAAGACAAGTGAGATTTTTGGGGCATATTAAAAGACATAGCCTACAAAAAGTAATCTTGGAAGGGAAAATAAAAGGTAAAAGAGGTAGAGGCAGACTAAGACTAACATGGACGAGTAACATCAAAAGATGGAGAAGTCAGCCTATGACAACCTGCACCAAGAGTTAGAGCAAAATGCCGCTCTATGGTAGCCAACCTTCGATGTGGAGACGGCACTCAAAGATGACGATTCTACAATATTCATATTCTATGTCCAGTTTTCGTAATTTGAACCACCCCAATACATTATCATTTTCTTGAACGAGAGGAACGTAGTTTGGCCAGAACATCTTCATCCATTCATGTAGCAACACGTTTATGATTGAGCTACAATACTACTTCGAGATAAAAACAAACAGCCGTGAAGAAGAGGAGACTGGGTATTTAAGATAGGTCATTCACTTACTCTAACTGGACTACAAAGGACAAGAGGTAGGGTTCGATCCCAACAGACGGCTTCCGGGTTCACCCAGCCTTAAATGGGTACCGGATTTTTTTCTGGGAAAGTAAAGCGGCACGGGCGTAATACCGACCACATTACCCCAAAAAATATGTGCCGAAGGTCTGTAAAAATTATTGTCACTAACACCATATTTCCTATACGCCACTCGCCGGGATGGGGCTCTTGTTTACTTTACATTCACTGACTCGTTAATAATCGCTTAGACACATGCTAATTTAGATGTTAAGAGGCTGCTTCAAACCATCAAGAAATGCCCATATAAAAATCATAACATATATGGTTCATGAAGTGTGATATCTTTCAGATTGTCAACATGATATAAAGTAGCAGAAGTAGACTCAAGATGCAACAAACCTTGTGAAATCATCGGACCACTATTGTCTAACAAGGAAATAACTCTAGAGACAAAAGGACACACTATATTACAATCTTTATTCCAACGTTGTGCTACCAATGCCAGACCTTGAACTTATATGCAAGAACAATAAGAAAAATAACCACTACCGAGATGAAATGTGTTAGACGAATGACAGGAAACAGCCTGAGAGAAAAGATCAGCAATGAGGAACTGAGAAAAAAAACTAGTAATAGACCCTGCCATAGAGCACATAAAGAAATAACACATAAAATAGTTTGGCCACGTGATAAGGCAAAAAGATCAAAACACAACACAAGGAGCCTTCTATAAACGTTGCGAGGAAACTAGACCCAGGGGCCGACAGTGAAAAATATAAATTGAAGGAATATTAGAAACTATAACAAACAAAACAGCATGAGAGGTTAGCGGAAGAGCAAACGAGCGCAAACTACAAATTATATCTACCCTCGACGCTGAAAGGTAAATAAGGAAAAAAAAGAAAAAAAGAAGAAAATTATACTTCAGTTTAGTTTTGATGGATTGCATGATTAATCCCCCCCTCCCCAAAAAAACTCCCCCCCCCAAAAAAAAAAAAACAAAAAAAAAATTCTACCAGTCATGTGCATAATAATAGCTGAAAATATTTTATATTATATATTATTTTTATAAATAGTGTTACCTTTCCGTCAACATTTCTTTTACATGATGTATCACTAATAAGAATTGGTCTTGATGTCACGTGAAAACAGTGGTATCACAAAAACAGCATCGTGGGACTTGAAGGGTTAGCGGCATCAAGATGAATAGAGATGCGAAGCTGCGGTAAAGCTGATGATAAAAATTAAAAGAAAAAAAGGGAAAAGTGACATGGTAACAGCTTTACGTATGTGAGAAACAAAGCAAAATAACAAAGACGTTTCGGGTAAGTAGGCCTTGAGCTGAATCAATAAACAACAACACAAAAATATATACAAGGATATACACAACAAAATAAATACATGGCGATAATATGCTAGACTATCTAAAAATGAAAATAAGCCACTTTTCTGAGGTTTTAAAACCCTTCCTTTTTTACTCTATTTCACACCTATGTCCCGAACTATCGGCCGGCCATATCAATTCCAGTCCAGGTGGTGCATGACCAAGCTCCCGACCACAGGGAAGTTACCTATTTCCCTTGTTTGAGAGTATAGCATATTATCGCCATGTAGGTAGATATATGAGTACAATGTATATCTTTTATATATATATATATATATTTGTGTGTGTGTGTTGTTGTTTTTTGTTCCAGCTGAAGGCCTACTTACCTGAAACGTTGTTCTACTTTTGTTTTGTTTCTCTCCTACGTAAAGCTGTTACCATACCACTTTTTGCTTTTTTTTTTTTTTTTTTACATTTTCATTTTCACTACGGGAAGTAGAACAGTATTGGCAGACAGAAATCGACTGCATTCAACAGCAGATTTTTACAGTAACACATGAAAGATGTAGCTCGCAAAGAAACGATCGATTAGGTCGCAGGCAAAAACGACATTCCTCGAAAGAGAGACGTCGAATTAAAAAAAATCGTTATATGCTAACGCTAACGAAAGCAATACTCTAGTGCTGCACACAGACATTCAGGACAAATGAAAGCCAATCGCTGACTAGAAACAACTTTAACCTCCAGGTGTTTTACATCGGGCATTGTTTGCTAAAGTAAGGGACAGCCACATGGACTAACATTGTAATAAGAAAAATTAATGGCCAGTAGGAAGATGACGTACTACAACAATATAGCAATTCTTATTCATGTGGATTAGTATATCTTTGTTGCTCAGACACATGTTTATAGTCTGTGTTCTTTGAGTATATGTATGTACGAGTAATTTTGTTTCGTTGATTTATGAATGTAGTCCACGTTTATTCAGCATATGTATTTAGTAATGTAACATAGCATCGCATAACTTGTATGTGGTTGTTATAATATATATATATATATATATATATATATATATATATATATATAATGTTGCCCTACTTAAAGAATTTTTATTTGCTGACGATGCAGCCCTAGTCGCTCATAGTGAGGCCACCCTACAGTCGCTGATCAACAACCTGGATAAAGCATGCGACCTTTTTTCACTGTCAATTAATGTTCAGAAGACAGTAATACTAAATCAAGGTGACTTCAAACCTCTATCTATTATTCTAAAAGACTGCCCACTAGAATCAGTACAGAAATTTACATATCTTGGATCCACAGTTACGCAAACCATCTCTCTTGATGAAGAAATAAACTGTCGAATTGGTAAGGCAGCTACGACCTTCGGCAAACTCACAAAAAGGGCATGGAACAACACGAAACTAACTCGAAAGACTAAACTCCTAATATATCAAACATGTGTGCTTAGCACACTACTATATGGATCCGAAACCTGGACAACATACTCAAACCAGGAAAAAAGAATAAATGTATTCCACATGCGATGTCTCCGCAAAATAATGCACATCAAATGGCAGGACAAAATAACCAACTTAACTGTCCTGCAACGTGCTAAGACCTTAACAATCACGTCGATGCTCAGAAGTCGAAGGCTAAGATGGCTGGGGCATGTCCAACGGATGGAAGAAAAACGCATTCCTAGGCAAATACTATATGGCGAGCTAAAACACGGAAAAAGACAAATCGGCAGACCTAAACTACGATATAGAGATATCTGCAAATCATCTCTGAAAGACTTCTCCATCTGTGAAAACGACTGGCAACATCTGGCACTTAGTGCATTCAGAATGTAATGCACCACATCAGTTTTTTGGGAATCGCTAATTCAGAAAGTATGACATTTTTACACTTTATATATGGATATGTATGTAAACATCAGTATCATTCAACATAATCCACATTCACTTGTACAGCTTTACGCCAGCGCGCAACGAGTGCATATATTCCTAGCCTGTACGAGTCTTTGTCTTGATCGTGTAGCCATTTCTTCGCTGCATGAATCACTCCTTCGTCATCTTCAAACCTTGTTCCGCGGAGTACATCTTTAAGTGGACTAAAGAGATGGAAATTAGAGGGTGCTAAATCAGGGCTGTATGGTGGATGGGGGAGTACAGTCCAACACAATCTGGTGATTGCTTCCCGAGTTGCCAGACTTGTGTGAGAGCGCACATTGTCGTGAAGGAGAAGCAGGTCTGCTGGATTCTTGTGCTGCCGAACTCTGCGAAAACGTTGATTGAGTTTTTTTCAATGTCTTAATGTATGCTTGCGAATTGATTGTCTCTCCTCTTGACATAACATCCACAAGATTCACACCTTCAATGTCTTAATGTAAGCTTGCGAATTGATTGTCTCTCCTCTTGACATAACATCCACAAGAATTACACATTCAATGTCTTAATGTAAGCTTGTGAATTGATTGTCTCTCCTCTTGACATAACATTCACAAGAATTACACATTCAATGTCTTAATGTAAGCTTGTGAATTGATTGTCTCTCCTCTTGACATAACATCCACAAGAATCACACATTCAATGTCTTAATGTAAGCTTGCGAATTGATTGTCTCTCCTCTTGACATAACATCCACAAGAATTACACATTCAATGTCTTAATGTAAGCTTGCGAATTGATTGTCTCTCCTCTTGACATAACATCCACAAGAATTACACATTCAATGTCTTAATGTAAGCTTGTGAATTGATTGTCTCTCCTCTTGGCATAACACCCACAAGAATCACACCTTCAATGTCTTAATGTAAGCTTGCGAATTGATTGTCTCTCCTCTTGGCATAACATCCACAAGAATCACACCTTCAATGTCTTAATGTAAGCTTGTGAATTGATTGTCTCTCCTCTTGACATAACATCCACAAGAATCACACCTTCAATGTCTTAATGTAAGCTTGCGAATTGATTGTCTCTCCTCTTGGCATAACACCCACAAGAATCACACCTTTAATGTCCGAAAAGACAGTGACCATGACCTTTCCAGCTGAAGGAGATGTCTTGAATTTCTTTCTTCGTGGTGAGTGTGGACGATGCCACTCCATTGACTGTCTTTTTGTCTCAGGTACAAAATGATGCCCCCAGGTACCGCCACCTGTAACAATCTTAGCTACAAAATGATGCCCCCAGGTACCGCCACCTGTAACAATCTTAGCTACAAAATGATGCCCCCAGGTACCGTCACCTGTAACAATCTCAGCTACAAAACGATGCCCCCAGGTGCCGCCACCTGTAACAATCTCAGCTACAAAACGATGCCCCCAGGTACCGTCACCTGTAACAATCTCAGCTACAAAATGATGCCCCCAGGTTACGTCCCATGTAACAATCTCAGCTACAAAATGATGCCCCTAGGTTATGTCCCCTGTAACAATCTCAGCTACAAAACGATGCCCCCAGGTTACGTCCCCTGTAACAATCTCAGCTACAAAATGATGCCCCCAGGTACCGTCCCCTGTAACAATCTCAGCTACAAAACGATGCCCCCAGGTTACGTCCCCTGTAACAATCTCAGCTACAAAATGATGCCCCCAGGTACCGTCCTCTGTAACAATCTCAGCTATAAAATGATGCCCTCAGGTACCGTCGCCTGTAACAATCTGAGCTACAAAATGATGCCCTCAGGTACCGTCGCCTGTAACAATCTCAGCTATAAAATGATGCCCCCAGGTACCGTCACCTGTAACAATCTCAGCTACAAAACGATGCCCCCAGGTTACGTCCCATGTAACAATCTCAGCTATAAAATGATGCCCTCAGGTACCGTCACCTGTAACAATCTCAGCTACAAAACGATGCCCCCAGGTTACGTCACCTGTAACAATCTCAGCTACAAAATGATGCCCCCAGATGTCGCCACCTGTAACAATCTAAGCTACAAAATGACATACCCAGATTACGTCCCCTGTAACAATCTTAGCCAAAAGTTCTCTCCATCAACGTTGAAACGTCCCAACAGTTCAGAAAACAAATTGCGTTTCTTTACAATCGGTGCTCATTTGTGAGATTTCGTGGAACCCATCTTGCACAAACCGAGGAGAATCCGATAGTTTTTATAATTGAATTTGCACTACCAATGCTGACTGGCAACTTTAAGGCCAATTGTTGAGTAGTGATGCGCCTATCAGCAAGAATAATGCCCTCAGTACATTTCAACATCTCTGCATTGGTGGCTGTGTCAGGCCGTTCACAGCGCGGCTAATCAAGAAGCTTCCTATCTCAACTTTTGATTCTTTTATTCTCTGAACCCAGCGACTTACCGTGCTACTGCCGACTGCAGAACGTCCATACACATCACTTAGGTGCTTGTGAATGTTCACAACAGTTTTCTTCTATAAAATAATAAATTCTATCACAGTCCGCTGCTTATTACGCAAATTGGTAACATGCTCAATTTCAACGGTTTAGTGCCGTCGTATTATTTGGCCAATTGAAGTGCAATTTGGTACACACAATCAACATATCATCATCATCATCATCATCATCATCATCATCATGTACCCTGCCGGCTGGCGTAGGCGATCATGTCCCTCCACAATCTTCTATCCACAGTGCATCGTATCAGTTCTGTTGTTGACTGTTTAATCAACATATGCCATATTTAAATATGCAAAATCTAATACTTCTATGATTACCATTAGTTGAGAAAACCGATGTGGTGAATTACCTTTTCAACGTCCCACGTAGTTGTTATTTTTTGAGCATGAGCATGTAGTTACTCCATCTTGTACAGATGCCTGCTTTCTTTGCTTCCTGGTTGCCAGTTTATTTTGTTTCTTTGGTATATAATGATGAGTTAAGTGACATCGTGATAATTCACAGAATAAAAAAGAGCAAGGATACCGAAGTCGGAAAGAGACTGGGAAATCTAACATCATGGAATAGACACACGGTAGTACCAGAGATAAAATATAGCTTGGATATATCAAAACATGTGACGTCAAAATTATACTCAGCGAGAATAAGTAAAAAACAAAATGTGAACAGCCTCTCACGTCACGTAGCGTTTAAGGAATATTGTGTTGGTGGCCATTTTTTCTTTACACATTCAGAACATAATTTTTGTTGTAATGTGGTCAGTATTACGCCCGGGCTGTGGTACTTTCACATGAAAATACACGGTACACATTTAAAGCTGGGTGAACCTGTAAGCCTTCGATCAGGATGGAACCCGACCTCTTGTCCCTAGTAGTCCAGTTCACTAACCACTGAGCTATCGCTGCTCTCATTTGTACAGATGTTAAAGGGATATGACGTTCAAATCTGGTACAATCAACAACGCAGGAACAAAATGAGGACGTTGAGAAGAATGTCTTATGAGAAAAGTACAGTTCGAGCGGTAACTGGAAAAAAAGGATAAATATTAGCAATAGGCAGAGCAATGGCCATACAAAGAAATGAGCAATTATTAACAATAGACAACACGATAACGATAAAAAGAAGTGGACACATTAAAAAAAAATTGTATAATGACACTGTGAATGACAATGTGGTAGATAAATGTGATTGGTTATCCAGATAATTAGGGATTCCAATATAGCAACAGTAGAGACACTGAAAGGCTGGAGGAGTCTTGGATATTAAATAAAAAAAATAATGGCTAAAGAGAATAGATAAGCAGATCAACTGCAAGGACAGAATCCCCGGTTATATGTGATTATTGTTATTGGTGTTCACATCTAACCTGGTCATATTATGACATCATGATGTTTTTAGATGTTTCAATCGTTTCTGGGTGTCTGATAATATCTCCAGTGGTTTTTTTCACATCTAGTGATTAAAACATATCTGGGGGTTTTTAGTGGTGACTGCACAACATCTGGTGATTCTACAATATCAGAATATATTAGTGGTCACGACATGAAGTACTTTCATGAAATTCTATTAATCTTGAGATCTGAATTGTTCCGGGGCGGACACTTTCTCAGGAGTTGTTACTTGTAACTATGGTTAAGGTTATGGAAGGCCCCGGTATCGCTGCAAACGAATTAAAATCCATAATTGTTCAACCGTCCGTGCCAGTGGAATCATCCGAATTAATATTTCATCTACCAAACAAAGAAAGGTAGCTGTAGTCCCCATCATTGCAGTCTCAGCCCACGCCAAAAGACATAAGGCGAAACCGCACAGAAAGGGAACACAGCCATCTGTTCTCCATCATACGATATCATCATTCATCGTAAACAATCGGAAAATCGAAACACGATAAAACAGATGAAACGCACAGCTCACAGTGTGCACAGAGCACTTAACTCAGTAGCTCATGCAACAAGCTGGACATGGAATATGAGGAAACTACAACAAGGATCACTTGTCAGACATAGCCTTTAATGGTTCCTGCCGCCTATCCACCTACAGTTACTTGTAACTGTAACTACATATAGGTTTAAAGGCTATAGTTTATATGAAGAATCACAGCTGCCAATAAAAGTTGAGTGACCTTAAATTCCCTAATCTACACCTGATCTAAGGAATGTGTTAGGTGCATGACATTAAACAACTTGAGAGCTACAATCAGAAACAGAGAATTTATAAGAAAAGACACATAATTTTTGCCATTGAATACATAAAGAAACAAAAAATAAAATGGTTTAGCCACGTGACAAGACAGAAAAATCGAAACATAACACGAGCCTTTAATAAATGTGGCCAGAACACAAGAGCCAAGGGCGAACACGAAAGCGATGGATTGATAGAATGTTAGAAGCACCAGAAAACATAACAGCATTAGAGGCCAGCAGAAGAACATTAGAGGCCAGCAGAAGAAGGCAAACTATATCTCCCTTCGATGCTGAATGGCAAATGAGGAAGGTAAGAATAAGAAGAAAAGAACGAAATTTGCAGTTTTATAGTTTTATGGACAACCAATTGTGTTTTCGGATAAGATTGATCATTATTTCTTTGTTAATAATAGCAATAATCGTATGTGGATTTTCCCCATCAAAATTCCAGTACTCTCTAGTGTGACTGATCGAATGAAAAGTTAAGGACCCGAGATACACAGGTGGCGCTTTCATTGAATTTATGATCACAATTACCGTTGTAGTGCGTGCTAGGAGCACAACTCCAGGGACATTGTTTGCTATACGCTACAATACTCCTACTATAATCAAGTTATTGATTGTTACCATACCTGGACTAGCTCTGGACGTCAGAGTTCGATAACTGTGAGCCTAGACACACCTGCTACAGAACTCTTGTGTTATGCAGCTTGCGTCGTTTGTGTATCTTCTTTTCTCAGTTGCGCATTTTTTGTTTGTTTTGTGTTTTATTTCTTTGAATCAAGCAATTTCTCTTTTCTTTCCTATAATATTTAAATACTACAAATTCTCGTTTTTATTCAATTTTTATTTTCGTTCTTTTATTGTCATTATTTTATATTATGAAAAATGTATTCCTATTGTTTTATTTACTTGACAAGAAATGAACAAATAGTTAATTCTTCTTTTATCTTCTTCTTTCCTTCCACATTTCTGTTTTAGTGCCGTCTTTTGCTCTCCTAGTGATTCTCTTGCTGTTATGGTTTCAAATGTTTCCATTACTCCATCAACCCATACTTTTCGTAGTCGACTCTGGCCTAGTGTTCTCGCAGCGTTTATTGACAACTCGTAGCGTTGTGTTTTGATATTTTTGTCTTAACATGATCAAACTACTTTGAATTGTTTCTTTATATGTTCAAAGAAATTCTTTTTCTCAGTTCTTCACTTCTGATCTTATCTCTCAGGCTATTTCCGGTCATGCATCTAGAACAATTAATCTCTTTGTGAATATTTTTCTTATTGCACTTGAGTTGATCCTGTCTAGCAATGGTAGAATAACTTTGGAATGCTTATTTTTTTTATGGAGTGCCCGTTTTTCCTATAATGTTACTTCCTTGTTGGCCAACATGTGGTGATATCTGTCTGATTATTTGACAAACTTTGCTGCATCTTGAGTCTATTTCTGCTACTCGTGAATTGTTCTTATTCACTAGACTTCCTAAATATTTAAATTCCTCCACTTGTTTAAATGTCTATCATTATATCGATGTTCTTTTTTCGATGTTCGTGGCTTCTGTCTTGTTGGTGTTGATTGTCATGTTGTATTAGGTGCATGTGCTGTTAAATCTATATATGTCTTCGTGTATGCCTTATATTGTCCCATGTATTAGTGCCTGTTCGTCTGCGAATAGAAGCGCGTTAATTCTCTGTCTCCGATGGGCTGACTAATTTCAATATGTAGTCTTGTAGGCAGTATAATAGTGGAGATAGTGTGCATGCCTGTCTTCCTTACCCCCATTCAGAGTGATATGTGCAGCCTGCTTCTGTTCTGACGTATGCAGCTGTTGTCAATCTAGATATTTGTTCATTTACATAAGTTGGTTACAAGTTGGCTTGCTCCGTATGGTGTTAGTATCTCCCATAATTTTTCTCTGTTTACTCGGTCGAATGTATTTTCTTGGTATATATAAGCTATGTACAGATTTTGATTCTGTTCTGCCTCGTTTTCTGCCAGCTGTTTTTGGGCGAATAGTGCGCCAGTGCATCTTGTATTTTCAGCCCATTTGGGAGTTGCTGACCTGCAGCTCCACATGCCTTTTCTCTATCAATTTGGCGTGTAATTTTCTTACACGGCCACGTTCGGAGATTACTCTGTGTTGGTTCCGGTCTCTCTTGCTGCACCTTTTCTTCCGTATTGCATCGACGATGGCACGTTTCCTGTCTTTTTGTGCTTTCTGTTGTCATCACTCCTACCCTTCAGCTCCCTGTGGAGCATGGTCTTCAACTAACATTTTCCATGCCATCCTGCTTCTTACCATGTTTTAAGATCATTCCATGTCTTCTTTATCCTCTTCATCACTGCTTTCATCTGTCTTCTCCAAGAATATTTTGGTCTTCTTCTTTATCTTTTCCTCTGGGGATTCTAAAAAAGGGTCTCTCGTGTAATATTATTAATTCTCATTTGGCTTTCACAATGTGTGTCCTATCGAACGCCGTCGTTTTCGTTGTATCTCTTTTCCTACTGGTATTTGACTGATACATTCTTATATTTCTATGTTGGCGATTTTGTCTTTCCATTTCCATCCTTTTATTCTGCACAGGCATCCATTAATGGTTGTCATTTTTGCTCTCTGTGCTTCACAGCCGTATAATTGGACTGATTTAACATTGGCGTTGAACATTTTTATGTTTGTATTTGACCTCATTTCTGTGAAATTCCATGTTTTCTAGTGCAATGAAAGTTCCTCTTATTTTTTGTATCCTTATTTTGGTATCATTTTCTGTTCCTCCCTCTTTGTCTATATTACTGCCCAGAGATATATGTAAGATTGTACGTCTAGTAGAGGTATTTCTCCTATTGTTATTTGGTTATTGCCAATTACATTAATTATCATGATTTTAGTCTTATTTATTTATTATCAGTCCAAACTCGTGAAGTATGCCATGTTATCTCGCATCTCTTAATGATTATGTGATAAGACAGCTATGTCATCAGCGAAGTCTAAGCAACAAGTTGTTTGCTCAGTGACCACTGAATTCCATTTTTGTTGCTCTGAGCTATTTTCATAATCCAATCTATGGCCAGGAGAAAGTGAAATGGGGATATAAGGCATCCCAGTCTTACTCCAGTTCCTTTAGCTCATCACGAATTTATCAGTTTTAAGTCACGCATTTTTAGCACGTATTTTTTTTACATTCATTTTATTCCTTTCTCTCTCTCTCTCTCTCTCTCTCTCTCTCTCTCTCTCTCTCTGCTATTCAAGTAATATAGTACATTTTCCTTACGCATTTTCTACTCATTGTATTTCTTCCTTTTTTGTATTCTTAGTTTTAATTACTCCAGAACGTGTGATAGCGTATCTCTTCCTTTCGTTGTCTGTGATGTTCCCGTTTTCTGAAGAAAGCCTTATATAGGTCTAAACGTCATATATTGTATACTGTCTTTTTTTGTAAGGCTCTCAGCATACTTTGTATGAGTGTTATTAGACACCAATACTTGTTCCCTGCTACCAGCTTTACCGCAGCACTACAATTATTTGTCTGTTCCCCAGATCATCTATGCACCTTCCTAACATCTTGTTGCAATCCTGGCAATTGAAGGAAAAGCCTGAAAGAATTGTTATTTTCAAATAAATATAGATCCCAATTCTCACCCGCCGCCCGCCCACAGAGATCAGAACAAAACCGAAATCTTGAGAGTAAAGGGAGAATATCCAGTCTATGCTTCCATTTTAAATGCAAATGTGGTATTAAAAGAGCCATTATATGCAACTATATTTCACTTCATATGTTCCATAGTGAGACCCCACCACAATACAAATATGCGAGTGTCTGTGTTCGTAGCCACATCGGCTTCCTTATTCCACTCCATTTGTCATTTTACCCCCAAACATTCCCAAACTTTCCCAAACATTTTCAAACAATACTTACTGCTTTTGTGGTTTGGGACTCTAGTATAGCCAGACAGAGACATATTAACGAAGGTATACAAAGTGGCTGGAGTTTTCATCCTTCATTCAATCTTTTCAGTGAAAACTCGTTTTCCGGCCAGAAGTTTTCAGAAATCACTGGTTACGTGCTTTTATTGACGCCTAGTTCTAATGTTCTGATAACAATGATATCAGTCACCGAAATACGCAGCCTACACTTCTGTCTGTACTTTACTCGTTACATTTAATGTAGTTACAATTAAAATAAAAAACAGATATATATTTAATTTTGCTGCTGTTACAGCAACTTAAGAATAGAGTAGCAATAATGATGGGCACTAGTCGATAGGGTATACAACTCTGCCAACAATATTCGAAGTAGGAGCATGATAGTCCTAACGAACGAGAACTTGAAAGAAGGTCTTGCAGGGAAGATTCGATAGCCTGCTAATATATATCACCCATTGGAAGATCGAGAAAAATATTAAGACAAGCGGTATAGTCATAAACAAATTGGAGCCAAGAAAGAATGATCGCGAGGGACAAACAATAAACAAACGAAACCCAAGGTTGAAGGTATTGATTGCAAGAGACAACACGAGAAACGAGTGAGGGCCGAATACGAGTGAATTGATCCCGAGAGACAAAATAAAGTGCTATGAAATTCTCTAAATCAACTAAGACTAATAGAAAAACATGAAATTTATTAATTTCTGACTAGACTGGAACGTCACATCATTCATTCTCCTCTCAGGCCAAAAACGGCACATAGGGCGGAAGTCATAGTGCTTCACGGTTCACGATCTGCTGCTGCTAGTTCTTGTAGTTCTGGGTTGTTTCCCATGGTTGAGCTATCCCTAATAATTGTTCTGCCTAGTGATTCTCTGGGTCTATCTTGTTTTCTTTTACCAATTAGTTTCCACGTGAAACTGATGGGCGAGTCTTTCTTCATTCTCAGCACATGACCGATGTATTTCCAACACCTTCTTCTTATAAAAATCGACACGTGTTCTATATTTGATACGTCCCTTCTCTGTTTATTTCAAATTTAATCTTTCCAGCTTATGTTTGGGATCCTATGAAGACATCTGTCTTCAAAAGCATTTAATTTCCAATCTAAAAACATCACATCGGAGCGCAGTAATTATTACGTGCTGATATCGTTTCTAAAACGCACATTTTATTGTGTAAATGCACAGTCTACTTGTCGGTATTTAATTGATGCACTCATTATTGCTGAGCTCAGTGATTAAAGAACTGGACTACAAAGGACAAGAGAGGCTTCCAGGTTCACCCTGTCTTAAATGGATACCGGATTTGTTCAGGGGAAAGTAAACCGGCACGGTCGTAATACCGACCACATTACCCTAAAAATCATGTGCCGAAGTTCTGTAAAAATGATGGTCACTAACACCATATTCCCTATACAACACTTGGCGTGACGGGGGCTCTTTACTTTTTATTTTGTTAACTTACTCTTTATTGATGGCATCTCCAGGCTAATCGTGCACCCAGAGCCAACCTAAGCTTAACGGAGGGGAGAAGGTGCAAATACTTCCTGGAAATTTTTCCTTTTTTATTTGAACCAATTATTGAGATACAACACTATTTACTCCGATTCAATCCAGGCCAAACAACTACAACCCTTCATAAAACACAACCCTTCTCTATAAGTTACAAATCGAAAGTAGATTGAAACCTCGCCATTCGTTCACTGTAATCATTTTACAATGTCTGCAAACACCTGTATAGAGAATAGTCAGAAGCAACCTTGCTACTTTCTATTACAGATCGAAGCAGAGATGAAGATGATGGGGAAGACATGGAATGATCTTAAAGGAATTGCAAAAAACAGAACGACTTGGAAGGTGTTTGTTGAAGACCTATACTCCACTGGGAGCTGAAAGTGTTTGTTGAAGACCTATGCTCCACTGGGAGCTGAAAGTGTTTGTTGAAGACCTATGCTCCACTGACAGCTAAAAGGTAGAAGAAGAAGAAGCTTGCTACTTAGAATATTTGACCATCAGATCCGAAACAGAAGAGAGTGTATTATCAATCGCGATGTGTATCATGTGGTCATAAGCCGACGATATAGGTACAGCTAATAAAAATGGATAAAGCAACCTCACAGAGAACACCAGGCACAAATCGCAACTAAAGGAAACGAAAATAAAACATATAAATTACTTGATGAAACGGGCAACATTTATATTACGAAGTGGCATAGGAAAAAACAAAAGTTATAGCTGTTAAGGCTTTTTGTATGTCGTGGCGATGTGTTCATCAGGCTCTGACTGAAACTAAATAAAAGTCTATGTAAGTGTGTAGTTGCCTTGTGCGTGTGTGTTGTCTTGTCATACCGACGAAGGCCTTTGGCCGAAACGTTTATTGTTTTGTAATGTATTCTTCTTTAATAACACTGCTACACACAATTGTGTATTATTTCATACGTTTAAGGCGATGTACAGCAGCCTCTCTATATGTTTGTGTATACCTCTCTTCTAACAGTTGCTGGACGCTCTTCAGCCTCATAACGCGGTCTGTATGTTTGTGCATACCTCTCTTCTAACAGTTGTTGGACGCTCTTCAGCCTCATAACGCGGTCTGTATGTTTGTGTATACCTCTCTTCTAACAGTTGCTGGACGCTCTTCAGCCTCATAACGCGGTCTGTATGTTTGTGTATACCTCTCTTCTAACAGTTGTTGGACGCTCTTCAGCCTCATAACGCGGTATGTATGTTTGTGCATACCTCTCTTCTAACAGTTGCTGGACGCTCTTCAGCCTCATAACGCGGTCTGTATGTTTGTGTATACCTCTCTTCTAACAGTTGTTGGACGCTCATCAACCTCATAACGCGGTCTATATGTTTGTGCATACCTCTCTTCTAACAGTTGCTGGACGCTCTTCAGCCTCATAACGCGGTCTATATGTTTGTGCATACCTCTCTTCTAACAGTTGCTGGACGCTCTTCAGCCTCATAACGCGGTCTATATGTTTGTGTATACCTCTCTTCTAACTGTTGCTGGACGCTCTTCAGCCTCATAACGCGGTCTATATGTTTGTGCATACCTCTCTTCTAACAGTTGCTGGACGCTCTTCAGCCTCATAACGCGGTCTATATGTTTGTGCATACCTCTCTTCTAACAGTTGCTGGACGCTCTTCAGCCTCATAACGCGGTCTATATGTTTGTGCATACCTCTTTTCTAACAGTTGTTGGACGCTCTTCAGCCTCATAACGCGGTCTATATGTTTGTGTATACCTCTCTTCTAACAGTTGCTGGACGCTCTTCAGCCTCATAACGCGGTCTATATATTTGTGTATACCTCTTTTCTAACTGTTGCTGGACGCTCTTCAGCCTCATAACGCGGTATATATGTTTGTGTATACCTCTCTTCTAACTGTTGCTGGACGCTCTTCAGCCTCATAACGCGGTCTATATGTTTGTGCATACCTCTCTTCTAACTGTTGCTGGACGCTCTTCAGCCTCATAACGCGGTCTATATGTTTGTGTATACCTTTCTTCTAACTGTTGTTGGACGCTCTTCAGCCTCATAACGCGATCTATATGTTTGTGCATACCTCTCTTCTAACTGTTGCTGGACGCTCTTCAGCCTCATAACGCGGTCTATATGTTTGTGTATACCTCTCTTCTAACTGTTGCTGGACGCTCTTCAGCCTCATAACGCGGTCTATATGTTTGTGTATACCTCTCTTCTAACTGTTGCTGGACGCTCTTCAGCCTCATAACGCGGTCTATATGTTTGTGTATACCTCTCTTCTAACTGTTGCTGGACGCTCTTCAGCCTCATAACGCGGTCTATATGTTTGTGCATACCTCTCTTCTAACTGTTGCTGGACGCTCTTCAGCCTCATAACGCGGTCTATATGTTTGTGCATACCTCTCTTCTAACTGTTGCTGGACGCTCTTCAGCCTCATAACGCGGTGTCACTGATTTGAAAAAAAAAAGTATAAACATCAAGGAGGATCACCGATTCTCTCTCACTTCCTGATGGTCCTAGTATTGTAAAATTACAATTAAAATTAAAATTGTTTGTTTGTTTCTGCTGAAAGCCTATTACGCCGAAACGGAGTTCATATTTGTGTCGTCCATCAAATATATAAAGCTTTTACCATACCATTTTTTCCTGTTTATTTCATTTTTTTCATCACATTCAGCTTTACCGCAGCTTCGAAACTTTATGTATTTATTTGCTTTTCTTTACCTTGAACCCTTATTGTAAAATTAATCCAGCGGTAATTTGTTCTTAGAAATGAATGTATTCCTGAAGGCTGTTCCAACTCTTGAATTGTTCAAAGTTAGCATACATTTCTTTACACGAAATATAATGGAAAGTGAATTATTCTGTTTCCACCCATAAGCAATGTCCATTTCTTGTATCAGCTTTAGCAGTAAATACACATAACAAGATAATCATAACACGAATGTCTAAAGTAATAACATTGGGATGAACATGCTCAATAAAATATATATGTGAAATAATATAATCAATTAAAAAAAAATGTATTTACTGTAATTTAGTGATGGGTGGCTATGTCCTGCGTGGCCGAAGTAGAGGAAGATAAATGGTTACTCTTACTAAGGGGACTCTAATTCCATAATTTAAAAAAAAAATAATAAAGTAAAGTGCCCCCATCACACCAAGTGGCGTACAGGGAATATGGTGTTAGTGACCATCAATTTTACAGACCTTCAGCACATGATTTTTGGGGTAATGTGGTCGGTATTACGCCCGTGCCGCTTTACTTTCCCAGAAAAAAAATCTGGTACCCATTTAAGACAGGGTGAACCGGAAGCCGTCGGTTGGGATCGAACCCAACCTCTTGTCCTTTGTAGTTCAATTCGCTAACCACTGAGCTATCGCGGCTCCCAATTCCACAAATACACCGAATAATTGTACTTCTGGTGTTCTCTCTCTCTCTCTCTTTCTCTCTCTCTCTCTCTCTCTCTCTCCCTCCCTCATCTGTCCCTTAACACAACTGGTTTAATGTTTTGTTTTACATCTCATATTTTCTACTAACTCGCCACACCGTTGCCTATTTCTTGCTTCAAGATAAATTCCTCCTCTTACTTCCAACCGTCCTGTTAGTCTTCGTTCCTTCCACGCTCTTCTTGGGAGCTATAGTTAATTGATAATGCTGAAGTAAAATCAAACAACAAAAATAAAGGGAAGAAAAGCACTGAAAGTTGCGCAAGAGATGACTTGGGCATTCAACGAAATCATCCAACGCATTCACAAATGACTTTTTTTTTCACTGCAAACGATTGCAAACGTCGCTCGAACTCCGGATCAAAATTCTCCGGTCGTTCGAAGTCCGAAGCTTCACTGTATTTCATTCATGTAGGACACTATTAGTTATTTTAAACAAACATACACACGCACACACACTGCTAGCGATATCGACGCCTCACATGTTTGAACGTGCCATGGCATGTCTCGCGAATGTTTGCAATGCAAAGGCATCCGCACAATATTTTTCTTGCGACACAGAAAGGAAAAATAAATAATAAACTTTTAAAAAATAAAGTAAAATAAACTGGTCAACTAATTTACGATTCACGTTAAAAATTATCGCTGTCGTGCTGCTTCTATTTAGACGTCATTAGCTTTAAAGCGAACTATTCCCTGAATAGAAATCAGTTGAGTTCGACTGAAAGTGTGCACTGAGAGGTCATTTGAAGGGATACAATAATGTTATTTGCATCGGGAAGTGGATAATGATAACATTAGTTTATTTTACATTCTGATGTGCATTTTAGTTTTAAATAAGATTGGGGAATTTGTTAGGAATATTATCTATTTGCGTTTAGAATTGTATCCACATTGACATCCATGTTCTATTTATAGACCAATGTTCTAGACCATCAATCAACTAACATGTTTCTTCATTCATTCAATTGTCTATCCATCTATCTATTTCAATCGATATCTGTTCAATCAGTCCATTCATCCATCTATCTCTTTATTTCTTCGCGTATTAACCTATTTATCCTTCCAAATCATTCTAATTATGTCCTATCATCGATTCGACACTCTTAATAATCCAAATAACCACCCACTAATTAATCCATCCGTCACTCTCACTAATCAAACTACCACCCACTAATTAATCCATCCGTCACTCTCACTAATCAAACTACCACCCACTAATTAATCCATCCGTCACTCTCACTAATCAAACTACCATCCACGAATTCGTCCATCTATCATCTTTTAGTAATCAAACTACCATCCACTAATTCGTCCATCTATCATCTTTACTAATCAAACTACCATCCACTAATTCGTCCATCTATCATCTTTACTAATCAAACTACCATCCACTAATTCGTCCATCTATCATCTTTTAGTAATCAAACTACCATCCACGAATTCGTCCGTCTATCATCTTTACTAATCAAACTACCATCCACTAATTCGTCCATCTATCATCTTTACTAATCAAACTACCATCCACGAATTCGTCCGTCTATCATCTTTACTAATCAAACTACCATCCACTAATTCGCCAATCTTTCACCCTTAATAATCAAACTAACCACCCACTAATTCGCCAATCTTTCACCCTTAATAATCAAACTAACCACCCACTAATTCGTCAATATATCATCCATACTATTCAAACTACCATCCACTAATTCGTCCATATATCACCCTTACTAATCAAACTAGCCACCCACTAATTCGTCCATCTATTGTCCTTACTAATCCAACTAACCACCCACTAATTCGCCCATTCATCATCAATCTGATCATTAATTTCAATTGACGTTTAAAACCACATTACTCCAAAAATCATGTGCCGAAGGTCTATACAAATTATGGTCACTAACAAAATATTCACTATAAGCCATTTGGCGTGCTTTTTATTTACTTTTTACACTCTTTTACTTTCGTTATTCTTCTTGCAAACATGTGTTCCCCATCCCCTGTGTCACGTTTTGAATGACACGCATGTCTAGTTTGATTTGACGTCTCAGTACAGCTCTTTCACCATCATCACCAGGTCGTATGTCCTTTGCAGAACGATGCATTCGCCACAGCCCGTCGGAAAGAATCTGTCTCTATTCAGATCTCCCACAGAACGTTGTGTTCACCACAGCCCGTCGGAAAGAATTTGTTTCTATTCAGATCTCCCACAGAACGTTGTGTTCACCACAGCCCGTCGGAAAGAATCTGTCTCTATTCAGATCTCCCACAGAACGTTGTGTTCACCACAGCCCGTCGGAAAGAATCTGTCTCTATTCAGATCTCCAACAGAACGTTGTGTTCACCACAGCCCGTCGGAAAGAATCTCTGTCGCTAGCTAGACCTCCCACGTCTTCTGTTATGTTCAAGATCTCCTTTACGCCTTGAAACAATCTCCTGCTTGGTCTACCCCATAATGCGTCGTCCTGGAACCATGCCTTCCATTATTGTTCTTTCCAGCCCTCTGTATTTTGACGGGACCATATCATTTCAATCTCCTCTGTAGAATGGTTTTTACACGCCAGTTCCAATTCATGTTTAAATATTTTAATGTGCCTTCATAGTTTTTCTTTATTATCCAAAGGATCTTACGGATTTTTCTATAGTACTTTGTTTCAGATGAATCTATTTTCTTCCTTTCTGTTTGCGAGATTAAATGAGATGTGTGTTTGTAATTACTTCCCTGGGTCAGGTAGTTAGTGGAACCAACGTCTAGTTTGCCTTGTCGGCGCAGAATGGGAGTTATGTATTAGTAATGATTTACCTGGAACTATGTGTTAATATAGTGAAGTCAGGTCAGGTAATTTTACCTGCTACTGTATGCAGTAAACAGTACAAACTGTGGCTGCCTTGCAGGTAATCTCGGGAGAGTAAAAGGCTAAGGGAGGGTACCCCGAAGTAAAACAACTCCCACTGCCTTCTGGGTGAGACTTTTTAGTCAAAGGCTAGCGGAGCCAACCGTATACAAACCGACGGAATGCATCAGAAAACCACCGTCGTAACTTCTTTGTACAATCATGAATCGCCACAACAATAGAAATAACAACAACGTTAAGGGGGATTCCAATGGAAAACCCTCGTTCGGTAGGGGACATCATGTGCTACAAGTGATACCCGATCGTCATCAAGCTACTGTAAGCAAAATAAAGATAAAACAAAGTCTAAAGATAGGTACTTGGAATGTGAGAACACTCATGCAGAAGGGTAAACTAGAAAACATCATACAAGAAATGAAAAGAATGGGTTTACAATTACTGGGACTTTGCGAAATGAGATACACCGGATCAGGGGAGATGTATTCTGATAAACATACAATAATCTATTCTGGAGGTACTGAACACCAAAGAGGAGTAGGTATCATCTTGGATGCAGAAAGAGCAAGAACAGTGAAAGGCTTTCAATCTGACAGTCCTTTTAGTGAAATTGAATGGAAAGCCAATATACATAAATCTTATACAAGTTTATGCACCAACAGCAGACAGTCTAGAGGAAACAATTGAAAAATATTACGAGTTAAATGAGGCACTTCATAAATGCAAACCACATGAAAACACCATAGTTCTAGGGGATTTTAACGCAAAAGTAGGAAAGGAAAGAGTTGAGGAAGTAGTTGGTCATTATGGTTTAGGCAAGAGGAATGAAAGAGGTGAGAAACTTATTGACTGGGCAAGAACACACAACATGATGATAGGAAACACCTGGTTTAAGCAACACCCAAGACGTCTGTGGACATGGAAAAGCCCAGGGGACAACGCACGTAATCAAATTGATTATATAATTATAAGCAATAGATTTAGAAACAGTCTGGTGTGTGTGAAAACTAGACCAGGGGCAGATTGCAATGGTGATCATGTACCAGTTGTGGGAAAGCTTAGAGTAAAATTAAAAACAACAAAACGAGCACCAATTAACATCAAGCTTAGATTTACTAAAATCAGACAAGAAGCTGCAAGACAAATATAAAATCACAATTCAGACCCGGTACAATGCAATAGAGAAGGTACAAAGCATTGATGAACAGTTGGAAATGCTAAAAGAATCAATGCAACAAACATCTAAAGAGTTCATACAACCTGTGAGGACAAATTCAAGAAAGAAATGGATGACAGATGACATTTTGCAGCTAATGGATACAAGAAGAAGAAATAAAGAAAATAAAGATGAGTATAAGAGATTAAATTAAAAAAATTGTATTAAAATGCAATGAAGCAAAAGAAGCATGGCTAAAAGAGAGATGCAAAGAGATTGAAATGCAACAAAAAGGAGATGCTAAAACTATATACAAACAAATTGAGGAATTAACAGGACGAAAAACGCAATAAAAAAATTGATGTCTAAGATCAAAGGAAGGAGAACTGTTGATTGATCAAGAAAACATAAGGGAACGATGGACAGAATACATTAAAGATCTTTATAATGATGAACGAACGGAAGTAAATATTAAGGATAATGGAGAAGGACCAGAAATACTCAGAGAAGAAGTGGAAGATGCCTTGCGCAATATGAAAGCAGACAAAGCTCCTGGACCAGATAATATAACTAAAGAAGAGATTGAAGCCATGGGTGATTTTGGAATAGAAATAATAACAAAAATATTGAATGATATCTACAACAGCGGATATATACCAGACGACATGCTCAAATCAATATTCACAGCCCTACCAAAGAATTCGCTTGCGATTGAATGCTATGATCATCACACAATAAGCCTTATGAGTCATATGACTAACATACTACTATGAGTCATCATGCGAAGAGTGCGAAACAAAATCAGTCCAGAAATTAGCGATGAACAGTGTGGTTTTGTTAGAGATAAAGGAACAAGCAATGCCATTTATATTATAAGATCTTTCGTAGAAAGGAGCCATAGAGGTGAAAACAGATCTATACCTATGTTTCATAGATTACACCAAGGCATTTGACAAAGTAAAGCACCAAGAAATAATCAACATTTTAGAAAGCATAAACGTAGACAGCAAATATTTCTTTATTATTACGATATATTTAATTATATTATTTAAATGAGATTGACGTCATGGGACGCACCAAAATGGACGCTTCTTGCGTCCAAGCCATGTAAACAATGTTGACTTTCCTTGTCTCCAACGGTTTATCTCATTCTATTAGAGAATTTCACGCTATCTGTTACCACAGTGAGATGGCGGATTTTTTAAAAATGTAAACACGGGTTTGATAATAAATGTGTGTACACAGTTCGCTAACCATCGCTGTAGATCAAGTCTTTATTCGCTGGCTTCGTTAGCAACAATGGAAGCTAACGACCTTACTTGTGCAGCCGGTTGGTTTGGTACAAATTGTACGTTACAATGTCACTGCTATAATGGCTTAGTTTGTGACAAAACTACAGGGACATGCCCAAACAATGACAGTTGTCAGCACAAAATTTTCGGACCCCAGTGTCAGTACTTGGATTTTATTTGCAAATATGCCCAAAAATCTGAACCTACTTTCCTGTTTGATGGCAACGACACCTCATGTAATCCGGACACAGATTCTACATCAGTTGAGGCAACTCTCAATCAATCTTTGCCGTGCTCCTGGTTTAGGATTTATGCGAATGACTTAAAATATCCGGACAGTTTCACGGTAAAACTGAATGGTTCTGCCTCATGTAACAATGTATCAAGGTTTGTAGTTAGTCCGCACGAGATTGATGCCTTCTGCCCTGGGGCTGGTCTGATCAACAAGTTACGGATTGAAAGGATGATAGTTGCAAATATCTGCTCCAACTACATTGGCGGGGGTCGGAAACTGGCTCTCAAACAGAACACAAACCAGACCGATTTAATGCACACAACATTTGATGCTTGTTATACAGGGGACGGATGTGGACCAGAGGCCGCAGTTAATAGCAAAACAAAGGCCAATCTCTATGACAATGACTGCACACACACACAATGGAGAAGTGGAACCAATTCTGTTTACTGGTATCTGAACTTTGCAACGCCCCAGAAGACTCACATCATTCGAATCTATCATCGAGCTAGCACTACGATTCGGGTAAAGAATGCCACTCTAAGGGCTTTCTCTGACAGTGGCGGAGTAGTGTTCCAGTATAATGATATCCTACCCTAATTTATCTGTGAACACTATTGTAGTCAAAACACAAACTTCAATGGCACACATTAAGATTGAGTTCTCACCGACCATTTCGCAGGCCGACAGTGCACTGACGGTATGTGAGGTGCAAACATTTACAGACACCTATTGTCTGGACGAGCGTTCTTGTCGTTTTGTGCAGTGTGTAGTGGGTGTAGTAAAGGCTGCATTGTCATCATCGGTACTTGTCACGGCTACTGATCACATGGGATCTATGGACACGACTGTTCCGGGTCTTGTCTCAGTGTCTGTCCTTTATTTGTGGAAAAATCTGGAAAATGCCTACAATGTAAACATCTTGGCTATACC
This sequence comes from Megaustenia siamemsis, assembly GCA_032433765.1. NCBI lineage: Eukaryota > Metazoa > Mollusca > Gastropoda > Stylommatophora > Ariophantidae > Megaustenia > Megaustenia siamemsis. The sequence continues at coordinate 5,816,882 of JAVIAB010000139.1, read as the reverse complement.
TGTAATGACACTTGTCCTGATGGTAATTTTGGGCTACAGTGCGAACAGATGTGTTCTGATGCCTGTGACATCATATGTACTCTCAAATGTCCGGACAACTGTTTCAACGACACCTGTCAACAGTCGATCGGGAATCGGTACATGCAAGAGAACGTTCTATGGGTCAGACTGCACTCTCAAATCTCCGGACAACTGTTTAACGAAACCTGTGATTCCCACGTTCAGAAGAGTCTACAACAAGCCCAAGCATATGGGCACTTTAATGTGTTTCTGTGCTAGACATGGTTCATTTTTTGGTGTTTTTGAGTGAAGCCATGGCTCATATCTTGCTGTGTTTCTGTCCTAGCCATGGCTCATATCTTAGCTTGTGTGTGCTGGCCATGGCTCATATCTTGGTGTGTGTCATGTTAGTCATATCTCATATCTCGGTGTGTCCGTGTTAATCATGTCTCATATCTTTATGTGTGTCTGTGTTTAGTCATATCTCATATCTTAGTGTGTACCAGTGTTAGTCATATGTCATATCTTTGTGTGTGCATGTCTGGGTTAGTGATATCTCATATCTTTGTGTGCATGTTTATGTTAGTCATATCTCATATCTTTGTGTGTGCATGTCTGTGTTTGTCACATCTCATATCCTTGTGTGTGCATGGCTATGTTAGTCATATCTCTTATATTTGTGTGCATGTTTATGTTAGTCATATCTCATATCTTTGTGTGTGCATGTCTGTGTTTGTCACATCTCATATCCTTGTGTGTGCATGGCTATGTTAGTCATATCTCTTATATTTGTGTGCATGTTTATGTTAGTCATATCTCATATCTTTGTGTGTGCATGTCTGTATTTGTCACATCTCATATTTTTGAGTGTGCATATCTATGTTAGTCATATCTCTTATATTTGTGTGCATGTCTATGTTAGGCATGTGTCATATCTTTGTGTGTGCATGTCAATGTCAGTTATATCTCATATCTTTATGTGCATGTTTATGTTAGTCATGTGTCATATATCTTGATGTGTGTCAGTGTTAGTCATGCCTCGTAACGCTGTGTGCATGTCTGTATTAGTCACATCTCATATCTTTGTGCGTTCATGTCTGTGTTAGTCACATCTCACATCTTTGTGTGTGTATGTCTGTGTTAGTCACATCTCACATCTTTGTGTGTCCGTGTCTGTGTTAGTCACCTCTAGTGACTCGGGCAGATGGTGCTCGTAAACCTGGGAGGGCCTACCATCTAAGGGCAGAATCCCCCTACAGAAAAGATCATCTGCTGCCTTGCAGGAAGATTGGGGACAATCAAAGGCTAGGGAAAGCAAACCCGAATAAAATGCTGGCTGAAATCGGATGCACTGGGCCACTGGCGCAGAACACAGTGCAACGTATTAACGGGTGTTCAGTCAGAGTGGATCTGATAGACTCTAATTGTGATGTTCTGTCTGTGGGGGGCGATCAACACACTTAGCCTGACAGCTGACTTCATATGAGAGTCTGGAATCCTTACTCTGATTGAGTCCTGAACGCAGAGAGAGAGAGAGAGAGAGAGAGAGAGAGAGAGAGATTATTTAATAAGATATTTAAATTTGATCTTTTAACTTGACGTTGATAGCCAGGATCGACACCACGAAAAATCGTTAACAAAAGAATTTAAATATTTTAGCTTTACTTAGAACAGGCTTGAGGAATTGACCGAGGGCCTACACAAGTGGAGGTCTCTCATGCTCGCTGCCTTTTGTGTACAGCGGGGCACGATTTGGGCTGACGGTTTTGTTATCAGCTTAAATATTGTATATAATTATTCCAGAGTGTATCAAGAGAACTAAGATGCGTCCTGACATTGCTCTGTACAAACCATATATGACCACGTCAGCTTGATAGAGCACTCAGTGACATTTGAATCAACGACAAAGGAACATGATGTATTTAAATTAGCCAAATACAAGGATCTCACCACAGAACTGTGAAAGTAGGGATCTCAAGTCAGGGGGTGGAAGCTACTGAGGTCAGTGCAAGAGAACTCGCGACTACGCCCATCTACGACCTATTAAAAAGGCTAAAACTTAAGGGAGAAATATGAACAAGAACAAAGAAGGCTTTCTTTGAGTCACTCGAAAGAGTATCGTGCTGAATCTGGCGGAGCCGGGACATAACCAAGAATCTCTGGAAGATCAGACGATTAAGAATACAAACATTTACACATCGCCCGCTACAGACCCACACCCCAAGTCTGCAACCCATTGATCGTTTCTGACTCGCACCCCAGGTCTGCAACACATTGCCAGCTCCTGACTCACACTCCAGGTCTGCAACCCATGATCGTTCCTGACCCACACCCCAAGTCTGCAACCCATTGATCGTTCCTGACTCGCACCCCAGGTCTGCTACACATCGCCAGCTCCTGACCGACACCCCAAGTCTGCAAAAATCGCCAGCTCCTGACTCACACCCCGAGTCTGCAACCCATTGATCATTCCTGACTCACACCCCAAGTCTGCAACACATCGCCAGCTCCTGACTCACACCCCAACTCTACAACACATAGACAGGTTAATCCCTGAATAATCCGAGGCTGGAAAGTAAAGCGATGAGGTGTGACGTCATTTACCTACCTGAGTCACACCCAAATTTGCAGTACCTACAGTCCAAAGGATTGGAGTTCCCAGCCCGACATATCGTTATCACCTGTTATAAGTTGCTGACCCACTCCACCTTGCAGTATTACGCCATACTACGTGGATTAGTTTCAGGGAAGAGTTTCCCCTCATCATCATGTGCCATACCGGTTGGCGTAGGCGATCATGTCCTTCCACAATCTTCTATCTACAGAGCATCGTATCAGTTCTGTTGTTGTCTGTTTTCCATGCCATGACACCAAGCTATCCAGTATTTTCTCTCTTTGTCGTCCGCGATCTCTCTTTCATTTTATTTTGCCAGTTGTGACCAAGTATTCCAACTTTCCTCTTCTCATGATGTGCCCGAAAAATGTTGATTGCTTCTTTCTGATGTTTTTAAGAGCTCCCTTTTCGTGTTGGCCTCTTTGAGAATTTCCTCATTGGTCTTTTTAGCTGTCCAGGGAACTTTCAACATTCTTCTGATAAATCCCATCTCTGTGGCCTCAAATCGTCTTTTCATTTGTTTGTCTACTGTCCATGATTCGCTTCCATAGGTCAGAATTGGTTCTATATAGCACAGATGAACATGATGATAGTTTTCCCTACGAGTATAAAAAGGCAGTCACGCAGAGTACAAAACATATTATACAGCTGCCACCACGTGGAGGTAATTAATTTACCAGATTAAAGCTAAAACAACACAACCTGGTACGGACAATAGATTCGGTCAGAAGAGTTGCGAAGAATAATTAATATATGCTCAATGTAGTGTGGGGGAGCCACGATAGCTCAATGATTAGTGAACTGGACTACAAAGGACAAGAGATCGGGTTCGGTCCTGACCGATGGCTTCCGGGTTCACCCAGCCTTAAATGGGTACCCGATTTTTTCTGGGAAAGTAAAGCGGCATGGGCGTGATACCGACCACATTACTCCAAAAATCATGTGCCGGATGTCTGTAAAAATTATGGTCACTGAAACCACATTCCCTATACGCCCCTTGGCGTGATTGGACTCTGAAAAAAAAAATGTAGTGTGGGCTTTCAGGTTCAATGCAGAAGGAGCCCGACGCCTGGGAGTCATGGCCCAGGCTCTTTTATCTCCCAGAGAGGCTAAAGGGCTGAAACATTTGTTCAAGGTAGGGTACTTATGATGATCAGATTATCTGCTGCTACAAAGCTCTGTATAAAGTTTCCGATTACTTGTATGTGGTTGTTCTACATTTGAGCTAAAACACGAAGATCCAGATAAAGATACTCACAGCCAAGAAATGGTTATATGTCGAGTACAAGGGTCTTCCTATCCGGTCGACTATCCAGGGATAATAATGAAATGAAGTATACAACTAACGGTCGACTATCCAGGGATAATAATGAAATGAAGTATACAACTAACGGTCGACTATCCAGGGATAATTTTGAAATGAAGTATACAACTAACGATCGTCTATCCAGGGATAATTTTGAAATGAAGTATACAACTAACGATCGTCTATCCAGGGATAATTTTGAAATGAAGTATACAACTAACGGTCGACTATCCAGGGATAATTTTGAAATGAAGTATACAACTAACGGTCGACTATCCAGGGATAATTTTGAAATGAAGTATACAACTAACGGTCGACTATCCAGGGCTTAAACATCAATATGTGATACTTTCTCACTTAAATACGATCCCATGAGAGAAAGAAAGAATGATGGAAGAAGGACCGGGAAAAACATTAAAGACACACAAATATATAAATTTAAAGCCGTATTAAGGCAGAAAGATTAAAACACAACACAACGAGCCTTTAATAAACGATGCGAGAACACCAGACCTAATGGCCGACCACGAAAAAGATGGATTGACGGGATATTAGAAACACAGGGAAACATAGCAGGAGAGGCGAACAGAAGAGCAAAACACCGTAAATTATATCACCACTCAAGGCTGAAAAACAAATGAGGAAGGAAATTTGAAGAAGAAAGCCCGTATTTTAAGAAGAATATAAATGAAAAGACAGAACTAAATAAATTAGAAAAGACCAATTTTACAGAGTGAAATAATGGTTTCTATACGGGAACGATATTTTATAATTATCACTATTGGTCGTTTCAAAATATTTTGAAGGTGTTTAAAATTCCATATCTCTGCAACCAATTGATTGATAATGCTGAAATTTTGCATATGGTCTTGTGATTTTTTGGTCCCAAGAAGTACATTCATTTCCTCACCAACAAACGTATAGTTTTAAATATTCTTTATTTGAAGTATACAAATTTAAGGCATTTTGGTCAAACCATATATTTGGAGGAATTACCGCTTCATATGAGTGAGCACCCACGGACTTGTCAACTTGAACGTAATGCGCGCCAATTTCCCTGTTTTAAGCACTAAAAAACACATAAAACGCGTCATAGTTATAATTTTATATCCGGTGCATCCCATTTCCTGTCGTTTTGTTGTGATTTATGTGCAACGGCGTATCCTAATTATTGGGTAATTTCGTTAAATTTGTGATCTGTTAGTCAATGGGTATAAAAGTAAAGTTCCTTACATTGCAATCAGTGGCAATAAAGGTGTATAAATATTTTTGCATAGAAGCTAAGCGTGGAAAACTGTATCGAAGCATCTCAAAGCCAGAAAAGAGAACTATTCACGCATTGGGTATAAGCAAACGCTTTTTCAAACAAGTGCTTAAAGCTAACGGAGTGCCCAGTTCAATCAAGACTAGGACGCTAGGAAGAAAGAAAGTAGTAGATAGTTTTGACAAGGAAGTGATTAGAAGAGCAATTTGTAAAATGTTCGATTCCAAAGAAACTGTGACTTTAAGAAAACTGAAAATTCGAATGAAAGCAGAAAATGACATTGTTGTGTCGAAAACAACATTATGGAGAACTGTTAGAAGCATCGGTTTTACGTTTAGAAAGTACGATAGTGGTAGAAATGTCATCTGCGAGAAGCCGCACTTAGTTTCTATGAGGAGTAAATATTTACGTGAAGTACGGGAAATGCGTAACCAAGGTTATGATATTGTATTTCTAGATGAATCTTGGATAAATTCTCACCACACAAGTGCAAAGGAATGGCAGTTATCAGATGAAAGTATTAAAAGATGTGTACCCACTGGAAAAGGACAGCGTATTATAATGGCACATGCAGGCAGCCGAAAAGAAGGGTTGGTGAAAAAATGCAGAACTTATATTCACCTCTAATTATACTGACAACAGGGACTATCACACCGAGATGAATGGCCATATATTTAGAGAGTGGATTGAAAATACTCTTCTTCCAATTCTAGACAGACCATCCTGTCTGGTAATGGACAACGCGTCGTACCACAACGCTGTGGCAGAAGAAGACCAGTACAAAAGATGTTATAAAGATTTGGCTAAGAAAGGAAGGAATTCCATTTAACGAGGGATTTTTGAAACCTGAATTACTGTCACTTGTTAAGAAATCGCAAAAGACCAAAGTATTCCAAATAGACAAAATCATTCAACAGCATGGTCATACGTGCTTGAGACTGCCCCCTTATCATCCACAATTAAACCCCATTGAACTCGTTTGGGCAAAAATTAAAGGCAGGTGGCAGCTGAGAATACAAGTTTTAAACTATGCGATATAAAAGGACTGACATATGCTGCTCTATCACAGATTGACAAAGATTTTTGGTGCAAATGTGAAGATCATGTCTTAAAAGAAGAAAATGACTATTGGAAAAAAGATGGACTATCGTTCGTTCAGCCCAGATTAGTAATCAATATGTTAGACTCCTCTGATTCAGAATAAATGAAATAATAATGGACGTTTTTATATGTCCGCATGATCAATCTTTAGCTAAAGTTGATAACGTTTTGAAAATGTAAAGATTCTTGATATGTGTACTGCAGGCATGCAAAGAAACTAAATCACTTTCATATGTCTTGTTTACGTAAAATAATGAAAGTCACATGGAAAGATATAAAACGAACAATGTAGCTCTTTACAGTGAAGAGGATCCCGTGCTTACATCGGACTCTTTAGTCACATGCGTACCCATAAACAATAACTTTGCTTGATATGTCATGCTCGTTATCGCTCGCAACGGATAATTAATTTTTTTTAATGTATTCTTTGTTGTATATTGTTTAAATAGTTTTCATTAATGGAACTGTTTATACGCTGATTTGTTTTAGACCGTCTGTAAAGGCTATAACATTGACATTCTCATAGTATTTTAAAGAAAGTAAACAATAGAAAGTAAACAGTTGATAAACGCCTCCAACTTTCAAGTTGTGTAGAGACGCCTATGTCGAGAAGCTGATTTCCATTAATGTACGGTAAATTATTTTCTCCAGGAGCAAAAAGATCCGTAAATTCACTGAGATCAAAGGAAAGTGCTGCTTCATGATGAAGCATACTTCCTACATCATTAAATTTTGTGAAATCGGTGGGACCTTGGAAAAACAAGGCCAGATGCAAAAAATCAAGTTTGTAAGTGCAGGGAAAGTGGAGATATTTCATGTTAATCGTGAACATTTAGATTTGAAACGACCAAGAGGTTTTCCCACATTTCTTGAAACAAAGTTTTAAAATCCATCATTTTAAAATCCTTTTCTTCGTCCAAATTTTGAAAACCCTTGCATCTGGATACGCTTTGTTGGACTCACAATTGTATATGATTTGCAAATGGCTAAAATATTTCTTCCATTATGATAGCTACAAATTGTCATTTCTTGTCGCGATAATTTAATCTTTTCTGATAATTTCAATAAATGGGAAATGACAAATGAAAATAATAGCAAACAATTTCAAGACGAAGATTATGGTAACGGAGAAGATTATCAGAGACGTGTGCTCGGGTATCATGTAGAGCACATCGTGTTGACACCGATGAGAGTATATGGTGGGGTATAACGTACAATCCTACAATGTATGGTCACAGCTTTACACAAAAGTGAACAAGTAGCCAGTTGTGATGTACACTCCTACAATGTATGGTATGGTGACAGCTTTACAAAAAAGTGAACAAGTAGCCAGTTGTGATGTACACTCCTACAATGTATAGTGACAGCTTTACAAAAAAGTGAACAAGTGGCCGTTGTGACGAACATTCCTACAATGTATGGTGACAGCTTTACCCAACAAAAATAAACAAAATCATGATGCTTTGGCCTAAATTTGGCCTTCTTTAGAAAACAAAAATAAAATAAAAGGACAACAGAATGAAGATAAACTATTGGTCGTTTCAAAATATTTTGAAGGTGTTTAAAATTCCATATCTCTGCAACCAATTGATTGATAATGCTGAAATTTTGCATATGGTCTTGTGATTTTTTGGTCCCAAGAAGTACATTCATTTCCTCACCAACAAACGTATAGTTTTAAATATTCTTTATTTGAAGTATACAAATTTAAGGCATTTTGGTCAAACCATATATTTGGAGGAATTACCGCTTCATATGAGTGAGCACCCACGGACTTGTCATCTTGAACGTAATGCGCGCCAATTTCCCTGTTTTAAGCACTAAAAAACACATAAAACGCGTCATAGTTATAATTTTATATCCGGTGCATCCCATTTCCTGTCGTTTTGTTGTGATTTATGTGCAACGGCGTATCCTAACTATTGGTAATTTCGTTAAATTTGTGATCTGTTAGTCAATGGGTATAAAAGTAAAGTTCCTTACATTGCAATCAGTGGCAATAAAGGTGTATAAATATTTTTGCATAGAAGCTAAGCGTGGAAAACTGTATCGAAGCATCTCAAAGCCAGAAAAGAGAACTATTCACGCATTGGGTATAAGCAAACGCTTTTTCAAACAAGTGCTTAAAGCTAACGGAGTGTCCAGTTCAATCAAGACTAGGACGCTAGGAAGAAAGAAAGTAGTAGATAGTTTTGACAAGGAAGTGATTAGAAGAGCAATTTGTAAAATGTTCGATTCCAAAGAAACTGTGACTTTAAGAAAACTGAAAATTCGACTGAGAGCAGAAAATGACATTGTTGTGTCGAAAACAACATTATGGAGAACTGTTAGAAGCATCGGTTTTACGTTTAGAAAGTACGATAGTGGTAGAAATGTCATCTGCGAGAAGCCGCACTTAGTTTCTATGAGGAGTAAATATTTACGTGAAGTACGGGAAATGCGTAACCAAGGTTATGATATTGTATTTCTAGATGAATCTTGGATAAATTCTCACCACACAAGTGCAAAGGAATGGCAGTTATCAGATGGAAGTATTAAAAGATGTGTACCCACTGGAAAAGGACAGCGTATTATAATGGCACATGCAGGCAGCCGAAAAGAAGGGTTGGTGAAAAATGCAGAACTTATATTCACCTCTAATTATACTGACAACAGGGACTATCACACCGAGATGAATGGCCATATATTTAGAGAGTGGATTGAAAATACTCTTCTTCCAATTCTAGACAGACCATCCTGTCTGGTAATGGACAACGCGTCGTACCACAACGCTGTGGCAGAAGAAGACAAAATTCCTACATCTACCAGTACAAAAGATGTTATAAAGATTTGGCTAAGAAAGGAAGGAATTCCATTTAACGAGGGATTTTTGAAACCTGAATTACTGTCACTTGTTAAGAAATCGCAAAAGACCAAAGTATTCCAAATAGACAAAATCATTCAACAGCATGGTCATACGTGCTTGAGACTGCCCCCTTATCATCCACAATTAAACCCCATTGAACTCGTTTGGGCAAAAATTAAAGGGCAGGTGACAGCTGAGAATACAAGTTTTAAACTATGCGATATAAAAGGACTGACATATGCTGCTCTATCACAGATTGACAAAGATTTTTGGTGCAAATGTGAAGATCATGTCTTAAAAGAAGAAAATGACTATTGGAAAAAAGATGGACTATCGTTCGTTCAGCCCAGATTAGTAATCAATATGTTAGACTCCTCTGATTCAGAATAAATGAAATAATAATGGACGTTTTTATATGTCCGCATGATCAATCTTTAGCTAAAGTAAGTTGATAACGTTTTGAAAATGTAAAGATTCTTGATATGTGTACTGCAGGCATGCAAAGAAACTAAATCACTTTCATATGTCTTGTTTACGTAAAATAATGAAATTCACATGGAAAGACATAAAACGAACAATGTAGCTCTTTACAGTGAAGAGGATCCCGTGCTTACATCGGACTCTTTAGTCACATGCGTACCCATAAACAATAACTTTGCTTGATATGTCATGCTCGTTATCGCTCGCAACGGATAATTAATTTTTTAAAATGTATTCTTTGTTGTATATTGTTTAAATAGTTTCATTAATGGAACTGTTTATACGCTGATTTGTTTTAGACCGTCTGTAAAGGCTATAACATTGACATTCTCATAGTATTTTAAGAAAGTAAACAATAGAAAGTAAACAGTTGATAAACGCCTCCAACTTTCAAGTTGTGTAGAGACGCCTATGTCGAGAAGCTGATTTCCATTAATGTACGGTAAATTATTTTCTCCAGGAGCAAAAAGATCCGTAAATTCACTGAGATCAAAGGAAAGTGCTGCTTCATGATGAAGCATACTTCCTACATCATTAAATTTTGTGAAATCGGTGGGACCTTGGAAAAACAAGGCCAGATGCAAAAAATCAAGTTTGTAAGTGCAGGGAAAGAGGAGATATTTCATGTTAATCGTGAACATTTAGATTTGAAACGACCAATACTACATGTTCTAGAATAAGAGGAACTAGTAGAGCAATGAGAAATAAAATAGGACAAGAAGTGAAATGAAATGACAAAACAGACTGAAATGTACTACATTGTAAGAGAATTAAACAAATTAATTAATTAATTTTAAAAATATTACATTAAATAATTAAAAACTTATATGAAAATCGGCCCAAGAGCTCCCAATCGATGACTGAATCAGACGAACACATCTCATAACGATCTACAGCGTTCACCCACTAGATCCGCCGTGTCGCTATTTTACGGCAAGCCTTTCGTCCATCATATTGACCTTTCGCATAGGTAATTAAAAAAAGATACTTATTAATTTTGCCCCGGTAACTGCTATTATGATACGGTAACTGCTATTATGATATGGTAACTGCTATTTAGCCCAGTTAACTGCTATTTAGCCCTGGTAACTGCTATTTTGATACGGTAACTGCTATTATGATATGGTAACTGCTATTTAGCCCAGTTAACTGCTATTTAGCCCTGGTAACTGCTATTTAGCCCTGGTAAATGCTATTTAGCCCTGATAAATGCTATTTAGACCTGGTAACTGCTATTTAGCCCAGTTAACTGCTATTTAGCCCAGTTAACTGCTGTTTAGCCCTGGTAACTGCTATTTAGCCCAGTTAACTGCTATTTAGCCCAGTTAACTGCTATTTAGCCCAGTTAACTGCTATTTAGCCCAGTTAACTGCTATTTAGCCCAGTTAACTGCTATTTAGCCCTGGTAACTGCTATTTAGCTCTGGTAAATGTTATTTAGCCCTGGTAACTGCTATTTAGCCCAGTTAATTGATATTTAGCCCTTGTAACTGCTATTTAGCCCTGGTAAATGCTATTTAGCCCTGGTAACTGCTATTTAGCCCAGTTAACTGCTATTTAACCCAGTTAACTGCTATTTATCCCAGTTAACTGCTATTTAGCCCTTGTAACTGCTATTTAGCCCTGGTAAATGCTATTTAGCCCTGGTAACTGCTATTTAGCCCTGTAAACTAATATTTTGCCCTGGTAAAGTCTTAAGCTGGAAGGAAGAAAATCTATTAATTTTAAACAAAATGCTTCAGAAAAATCTGTAAGATACTTTGAATAATGAAAAATGGCAGTGAAGACATAATAACAGATTTAAACATTAAAAAAAGGACAGGCTTATACACACCATTCTACAGAGGAAATTAAAATACTATGGCTACGTGAAAAGACACGCGCTGGGAAGAATAATAATGGAAGGCGTTTTTTCTGGGCGACGCATCAGGGGTAGACCAAGATGAAGGTGGTTTCAAGACATCAAGGAGACCTTGTATATGACAATAGAAGTGGGAGACCAGTTTAGAGAAACAGATTCTTTCAGACGGGTTATGATGACTGCAAAGTTCTGTGGGAGCTCTGGGCAGAGACAGAGATTATTCCAGACAAGCTATGGTGAAGGAACGTTCTGTGGGAGATCTTTCTAGAGACAAACATTGTTCCAGACAAATTGTGGTGTATGAACGTTCTGTGGAAGATTTGGCTAGAGACAGAAATTGTTCCAGACAAGCTGTGGTGAATGAACGTTCTGTGGAAGATTTGGCTAGAGACAGAAATTGTTCCAGACAAGCTGTGGTGAATGAACGTTCTGTGGAAGATTTGGCTAGAGACAGAAATTGTTTCAGACAAGCTGTGGTGAATGAACGTTCTGTGGAAGATTTGGCTAGAGACAGAAATTGTTCCAGACAAGCTGTGGTGAATGAACGTTCTGTGGAAGATTTGGCTAGAGACAGAAATTGTTTCAGACAAGCTGTGGTGAATGAACGTTCTGTGGAAGATTTGGCTAGAGACAGAAATTGTTCCAGACAAGCTGTGGTGAATGAACGTTCTGTGGAAGATTTGGCTAGAGACAGAAATTGTTTCAGACAAGCTGTGGTGTATGAACGTTCTGTGGAAGATTTGGCTAGAGACAGAAATTGTTCCAGACAAGCTGTGGTGTATGAACGTTCTGTGGAAGATTTGGCTAGAGACAGAAATTGTCCCAGACAAACTGTGGTGAATGAACGTTCTGTGGAAGATTTGGCTAGAGACAGAAATTGTCCCAGACAAGCTGTGGTGTATGAACGTTCTGTGGAAGATTTGGCTAGAGACAGAAATTGTCCCAGACAAGCTGTGGTGAATGAACGTTCTGTGGAAGATTTGGCTAGAGACAGAAATTGTTCCAGACAAACTGTGGTGAATGAACGTTCTGTGGAAGATTTGGCTAGAGACAGAAATTGTTTCAGACAAGCTGTGGTGAATGAACGTTCTGTGGAAGATTTGGCTAGAGACAGAAATTGTTCCAGACAAACTGTGGTGAATGAACGTTCTGTGGAAGATTTGGCTAGAGACAGAAATTGTTCCAGACAAGCTGTGGTGTATGAACGTTCTGCAAAGGACATACGATCTGATGATGATAACCAACATGTCAAGATTCTTTCTTTCTTTCATTCGTTCTTTCTTTATATCGTTCTTTTAATTTTTTCTTTCTTTTTTTCTTCCTTTTCGTATTTTTTTCTTGCTTTCTTTCTCTCTTTCCCGGTTTACCTTTCTAGCTAGGGCAGATACGCTATCTTGCTCGTCTATTAACCTCTTCTGCTGTTATACCTCCAAGTGTTTCTAGTATTCCGTTAATCCATATTTTTCTTGGTGTGCCTCTTTGTCCGATGTTCTCGTATCGTTTGTTGGTAACCCATTGTATTAGATTTAGTTCTTTATGTTTTATCGTATAGAACCGCCCTTTACTTTTTTGAATGTATTTTTGTTCATTTCTTAAATTGCATAGAAAGAAGTAAATGCACTGTCACAAATGTTTATTTCATCACTAACAGGACAACACAGAATCTCCATACACCATGCCCCATCATGTTAGGGAAAAATCATCTCTTTACTGTGTTTGTTCTTGACTGACCCTCTATGACATATTTATTTATCTCTTGAGATAGAGAAACTTATAAATCAATCAATTGGAGTACATGATCTTTGATCGCTATGAAGAAACGCACAATTTTATGGTTTGGCCACGTGGCCTCGATCGTCTGACCTGCCAAAGACTATTGTGCAAGAAATTGTGAAGGGAGTAGAAGGAGAGATAGGCAAAGATAGAGATGGGAAGATAACATCAAAAATTGGACAAGCTTCGACTTCGAGTCATAAAGATTAAATGAAAACAAAGATAAATGGAGAAGGTATGTCAGTAGTGAAACTGGCAACATTGCAGACAAGAGAGATCACGGAAGAAATAGTCTGATGTCATGGCACAGTAAACAGTCAACAGCGGAATGAAGGTGATGTACTGAGGACAGAGAATTGTGGAAGGCCATGATCGCCTATGCCTTTTGGTATGGCACATGATGATGAGTGGCTCAACGATTCACAGGTTTCTGGATAAATGAAAGTGCGAGAAAAGATAATTTTTATTTAATAACTTAGTTCAACCAACGAACTTACTGAAGCCTAAGAATTCATATTCTGTGCAATCTGTTTAAAGGATACTACCTCTCTCTCTCTCTCTCTCTCTCTCTCTCTCTCTCTCTCTCTCTCTTTCCATTTCCTCTTGTCGGTGTCGAGGGTTTACAAAGTTCTGGTCCCAGTCATTGTAGCGGCTTCACTCATTGTCGTTTGATGTTGTAGTATTCCTTCTTTGATGGTGTCTGTCTATCTTATTCTGGGTCTGCCTCTTGCTATTCTCCCTTCTCCTCTCTTAATGTAATCTTTGTATGGTAAGGAATAACACGACATTCTTTCTATGGATAAACCTGTTTATTTATTGTTTCTATATGTAGCTTAACATTGGTTCAATGCATAATCGTTCTCTTAAAATATCGCAATAGCAACATTACCACGCAGTGATTACAGATATTGTAAAGTATCAGGCTCTGCTGTTTTTCTATTTTTTATTTTGAAGCCCCGCGGTAATGTTTGGAATATGTCAATGATGACCGCGTCTAAGGAGATCCCGTAGGTTCTTTTTTATTTTCCATTTGCAACTATTAACTTTTTTATGTACGTTTCGACCCACCATGTGCCATGCCGATTTCGGTCATGTACGTTTCGCCGTACAGTGCGTCACTCTCAATTTGATTAGTGTAAACTGTCATCAAACCATATCTTGATATTGGTGAAATGTAATTCCTTGTTTAATTATCTACAAATTCATATATAATATGTTAAATGTTAGATAAATATAAACATGTAGATTAACATTAAAACCATGAAAAATGTTTATCTCTGAAATCTTTACCGCTAAATTGGCAAAAACCTTCTGTACTGAATGAGTTAAAGAGCTTCGTGTGTTAAGGTGCAGTTTTCCTTGCCAGAATATTTGTTTGCCCTTTAGCTCAATAGATTTGTCGTCTGGAGAAATTGAGATCCTAGTTCTCCACACTTCTGGGGATTACAGAAACGGCTGAGCCCTCTTTATATGTAGAAGAAAAATTAACTCAATAACAGATTGCTACATTACTAGAAGAGTAACAGATTAACAGGTAAGAGTAACAGATTAACAGGTAAGAGTAACAGATTAACAGCTTAAAAGTAACCGATTAACAGCTTAAAAGTAACAGATTAACAGCTGAGAGTAACAGATTAACAGGTAAGAGTAACCGATTAACATGTAAGAGTAACAGATTAACAGCTAAGAGTAACATATCAACAGCTAAGAATAACAGACTAACAGCTTAAAAGTAACAGCTTAACAGCTTAAAAGTAACAGCTTAGCTGATAGTAACAGATTAACTGCTAAGAGTAACAGATTAACAGGTAAGAGTAACATATTAACAGCTAAGAGTAACAGATTAATGTAATAGAGTATAGCTAATGAGAGCATGGGGGCAGGTAACTTAGTTGTTACCCGCTTCTCAATAGACAATAGCAGTAACAAATGGTAGCGACCATCAGTGTTAAGACATAAAATGTAAGTATGGAAATTTTCCAGAATAACAAGTTGTAGAAAAAAAGTTAAGGGAGTAAAAGTTTATAGTGGGTAGTGGACACACAGAAATGAGGAAGGAAGGTAGAATTATACAGAGAGTTTAGGTCAATGGAAATTTTCCAACAGCAGGTTGGGGAAATAACAATACGTGCATGATTTGACTGCATGACTTTACTGTCCGGTAAACAGCTACCAGGACGGGTCAGGTCATGAAGATGAAGGTCACAAATAGTTTTTTTTTTTGACAAATTTTCGACTGAAGTCATGGAACTGTAAAGTCTTGGACATAAGTTGAATTTTGAGTCACAGTTCGGAAATGGAAATTTGGCGGTGGATTTGTTGTAGTGAGAATTGATTAGCTAAAAGGGTCGCAAGTGGTCACTTTGCGACGGTTTGATTGGCTGAAGATATGTAACACAAAGTGTGAGGTTGGAGTATTTAAACTTCAACACTATAGGTTTAAGACAGTCAGAAATGTATTAGTCAGGAAAATAATTAGTCAGGAATAGAAAGTCAACAGTCAGGACAGAACAGTTCGGAGTACAGTTACAGTTAGAACACTTAGAGTTAGAACAGTCAGAACAGTTAGAAAGTTAAGATTAGAAAGTGAAGCCAGTTAGTTTGGAAGCTAAGAATCATCAAGTTGTAGTTCAAGTCAGTTGAGAAGTTATTAAGCAAGTTGACAGAGAGTAGTGAGTATAGCAATGAAAATATGAACTTTAGTGTTGTGAAGTACTTAAGAGTATTTCAAGTTGTTTCACATTTCTCAAGAACATAAGTTGAATAATGTTGTATGCAAGATATGCACTTACGGACATTCAAATAGTCACCGACGATAGTCTCTTGAGTGTCCGAGTTAATTAACATTAATTTAAGATAAGTGCATCCACCACTAGCCGATCATTGTGCCTAGAGATCAATAAACTTGATTATCATTATGTATTCAGAAAAAGAGTGTTTTGAATTGCCTGTTGTGATCAATTAAAATAAATGTGATGTGCTGTCAAGAGAGAACAAAGATAAGAAGAAACAATAAATATACTATAATATTAACAGGTAAAAGTAACAGATTAACAGGTAAAAGTAACAAATTAACAGCTAAGAGTAACAGATTAACAGGTACGAGTAACAGATTAACAGCTAAGAGTAGCAGATTAACAGGTAAGAGTAACAGATTAACTGTTAAGACTAACAGATTAACAGTTAAGCGCAACAAATTAACAGGTAAGAATAACAGGTAAGAGTAACAGATTAACAGCTTAAAGTGACAGATTAACAGTTAAGAGTAACAGATTAACAGTTAATAGTCTCAGATTAACAATTAACATGAAAATTATGATGTATCATCTGGAGTGAGAATAAGTACGAGTAACTTGACAAAATCCACATTTTCACAGTTGAAGCTAAATATAAGGTCGCAACAACAATGGAAAGATCTAGACTCCAGGCCTTGAAGGAGGATCACAAAGATGAGGTAATAGTAAAACTTCTATTCAGGCCACAGTTCTCTCCTCCCCTCATTTTCAACTTTAGCAACGTCAATAAATATGACCCACTGTATTAATGAGACATTTTTTTCATACCGCCAGAATCATCATAATCCAGTGCCGTCTTCTCATCGAAGATTGGCTCTCGTCTTTTCATCCATTAGGTGCCGTCACCAAATCGAAGGTTGGCAATCATAGAGCGCCATTCATTATGGGGTGCCGTCCCCACGTCGAAGAGTGGCTCCTGTGGATGGAGCGTCATTCATTCATTGTGTACCGTTTCTTCATCGCAGATTGGCTCTCATGGAGCGCCATTCATTCATTGGGTGCCGTCTCCACATCAAAGGTTGGCTATCATGAAGCGTCATTCATTCAATGGGTGCCGTCTCCACATCAAAGGTTGGCAATCATGAAGCGTCATTCATTCAATGGGTGCCGTCTCCACATCGAAGGTTGGCTATCATGAAGCGTCATTCATTCAATGGGTGCCGTCTCCACATCAAAGGTTGGCAATCATGAAGCGTCATTCATTCAATGGGTGCCGTCTCCACATCAATGGTTGGCTATCATGAAGCGTCATTCATTCATTGGGTGCCGTCTCCACATCGAAGGTTGGCAATCATGAAGCGTCATTCATTCATTGGGTGCCGTCTCCACATCAATGGTGGCAATCATGAAGCGTCATTCATTCATTGGGTGCCGTCTCCACATCAATGGTTGGCAATCATGAAGCGTCATTCATTCATTGGGTGCCGTCTGCACATCGAAGGTTGGCAATCACGGAGCGCCATTCATTCATTGGGTGCCGTCTCCACATCAAAGGTTGGCAATCACGGAGCGCCATTCATTCATTGGGTGCCGTCTCCACATCAAAGGTGGCAATCATGGAGCGCCATTCATTCATTGGGAGCAGTCTCCACATCAAAGGTTGGCAATCACGGAGCGCCATTCATTCATTGAGAGCAGTCTCCACATCAAGGTTGGCAATCATGGAGCGCCATTCATTCATTGAGAGCAGTCTCCACATCAAAGGTTGGCAATCATGGAGCGCCATTCATTCATTGAGAGCAGTCTCCACATCAAAGGTTGGCTGTCATGGAGCGCCATTCATTCATTGGGTGCCGTCTCCAAATCGGAGGTTGGCTGTCATGGAGCGCCATTTTACTCTGTTTCTTCTCTTGATGCTCATGTTCTCATAGGTTCACCTGTCCATCTTTTGGTATTATTTGTCCACTTTAGTCTTGGTCTGCCTCTGCCTCGTCTACCTTGTACCTTCCCTTCTAATACGACATTTAGAAGGGCTTGTTATATATCATCATATGTCCAACAATTTCAGTTGTTTTTTATACGATTTTTTTGTAAAATTTAGCTGATTCAAAACTTCCTTGCTTGTCTTGTATCCCTTCCACCAAATTCTCCCCATTTTTTTTTACAGGTTCATATTTCGAAGCCTTCAATTTTCTGTTCTGTTTCTTATTTAAAGTCCATGCTATTCCACCATACATGAATGTTGAGAATATATATTATTTTATTATTCGAAGTTTAGTTCTAATGTTACTTAATGTGACTCTAGTCTGCATATTCTTATTTGCTGATATCTATCCAGCTACTTCTTTCTTCATCATCTCCCTTGTCAATATCCATTAACTATCCTCTATTCAAACCATCTCCTAGGTCCATCTCTTCTACATTAAGTTAACAGGGTACACATTTTATGAAAGTCAAGATCATTTTGTTAGCACTCAACAGACAAAAACAATATTTCATCCACAAATTGATTCCTCTGTACGTCCGACTTTGAAATCGTGAGACTGGCTCGTCGCCCACAAGTTATGAGCATCAGAATTGGTCATTAGAGACTGCTTGATGTTCATCTATTGTAGGGAGCACGTGGACATAGAATATTCCATATCGTGGCAACTATGTACTGGAAAAGCCATGTATGTGGGTGTTATATTATGTGAGTGTTATATTATGCAGGATAATAGATTCCTTGTGGTTCTATCTTGGGATCCAGGTATAGTTGCCTCATGTACTTCTTTCTGGTAGGCTTATTGTTAAAAATGTTGTGTTATGCTGTTATTGTATATTATGGATCAGTGGATTTGAACTTCAACTTAAATTTACTCGGAACTGATCTCATAGCCGTTGTTTTTTTCCCTTCATTATTTGTCAATGTTAAAATAGTAAAACTGAAACCTGTGTAGTGTTCTAGAAGCATGACACTAATGGTTGTTTGGAATTATAGTCATGGAAGATGTACACTTACCTTCTAAATAAACACATTGATAAAGATGCTCTAATTTAGACGTAACAGACTGACAGCTACCTTCTATTATAGTCTCAACATCTGCTTCCTTTCAGGACTAAACACATTTATGATTAATTCTTCTTCTTGACGTAACATTTTAATATTTACCTTGCATTCTAGTCGGAACACTTTAACAGTTACCTCTTGTTCTGGACGTAACAAATTGATATTTACATTCTATTTTTTTGTGTAAAGGAGCTGACTCCTATTCTAGACGTAACTGATTTACAATTAAATAGAAAAGAGAAAAAAAGGGGGGGGGGGGGAGAAAGAAATAGCACAAAACAAAGAGTGGCAAAGTACAAAGAAATTACACAAGACAGTATCAAGTTGATCAAAGAGAGTCATAATGGCAGACAGAAACATGGACACTCTTTATATAACAGTTTCAACATTTTTAGGAATGTATTTATATCAAGCCTGTAGAGAATAGAAAAGATAAAAATAGAGTGATAGAGAGAGAGAGAGAGAGAGAGAAAAGAGAGAGAGAGAGAAGCAACAAAAGGAAGAATAATATCTTGTCTAATAAAGTAGAGATAGCATTGTTTTGACAGCTCAATAGAAGAATGAAGGTAGGCAGAAGCATGAATGAAGCGGTTGTAGTGTTCCGCTTGTGCGCAGCCTTACACATATCGCTCGTATCATTTCATAAAGTTCGCTGTCATCTGGGTCAATGCCATTTAACGATAATTATGCAGCCTTTGTAATGTAAAATAGACCTTTGTTTGGTGGATCACTTCGGGAATAAAACTGGCATCGCAATGCTCTCATCACAAAAGAAACGTCCTAATGGCAGGGCGTGGTTCAGTATGGAGTTATTTCCCAGTGGACTTTGTAAATATTTCTTCATCATCATCATCATCATCATCAAGTGCCGTCTCCGCAACGAAGGTTGGCTACCATTGAGCGCCATTCTGCTCTGTTCTCTTGCTTTGATGGTGCAGGTTATTATAGGCTGATTTGTCCATCTTTTGATGTTACTCGTCCAAGTTAGTCTTGGTCTGCCTCTGCTTCTTTTACCTTGTATTTCCCCTCCAGGATTACTTTTAGTAGGCTGTTGTGTCTTTTAACGTGGCCCAAAAACGCATTTGCCTTGTTTGAATTGTGTTTAGTAGTTCTCTTTTCACTTTTAGTTGTTTTAAGACTTCGTCGTTTGTTTTCTTTTTCTTCCAACCAATTCTACCTATTCTTCTATACATTTCAAAGGCTTGTGTTATTTGTTTTGATGTTAGTATGTTCTTCGTGACATTAAAATTACTTTTTGCCATTCCTATTCTCTTGTTTATTTCAATTGTACATTTTCCATCACTGGTTATAGTATGTCCAAGGTAGTTGTAGTCTGAACTGTCTCCAAGTCTTTTCCTTCAATTTTGATATCCATATGGGGTTTGAGTATTTCCTTTGTTTATAATGATAGTTTTAGTCTTTATGATATTCATATCTAGTCTATTTTTTGCTTATCATGTTCATTTCATTAAGCAA
Source organism: Megaustenia siamemsis (assembly GCA_032433765.1). Classification (NCBI taxonomy): domain Eukaryota; kingdom Metazoa; phylum Mollusca; class Gastropoda; order Stylommatophora; family Ariophantidae; genus Megaustenia; species Megaustenia siamemsis. The sequence continues at coordinate 5,796,379 of JAVIAB010000139.1, read as the reverse complement.
TTGTTGTAGATCTTTAGGATTTTCTGCTGGTAGTACAGTATCATCATCATATCTTAGGTTATGATTATATTCCATTAATTTGTAGGCCTGGCATCTCTGTTATGTTTTTATAGATTTACTCAGTGTATAGATTGAACAAGCTTGGTGATAGGATGCATCCTTGTCTTACTCCTCTTTTTATATCAATGGGTTTAGAGTTCTCTTTGTTATATTTTATTATTGCTGTTTGCTCCCAGTATAGATTACATATTGGTCGAATGTCCATGTCATTTAGATGTATCTCTTTTAGGCATTCTATAAGTTGTTTGTGGTGTACTCTATCAAAAGCTTTTTTTGTAGTCTATGAAGCAGGCATATATTGGTTTGTTTACTCTGTGTACTTTTCAATCAATGTTCTCATGCAGAATATGGCTTTCTTGTCCCGCTATTTTTTTCTAGATCCAAATTGGTGCTCATCTAATTCAGTATTGATTGTATTCTGAATCATTTCTTGTATAACTTTAGCAAGAATTTTGTAACATGGCTCATTAGGCTTATTGTTCTAAAGTCACTGCATTCAGCTGCACCATCTTTTTAGGCAATGCAATGAAAGTTGATGTTTTTAGTTCATTTGGTATGTATCCTGTGTGGTATATGTCGTTGCATATGTCTGTAATCATTTCAATGCCAAAATCTTCTAGTGCCTGTATCATCTCTATCTGTATGCTGTCAGGTCCTGTTGCTTTTCCCTTTTTCGTTGTTTTTATAGCTTTTTCCACCTCGGATTTTAAGATTTTATAACCTGATGTACATTTTATAACTGGTTTCTTGTCCCTTTGATCATGAAATAGTTCTGTTATATATTCCTGTCATCTATGTATAATATCTTTATTGTATGTTTGCATTTTTTCCTTTTTTGGCTGCAATGCATCCACCTTCTGTGGCTTTTTTATTTTTATTAATCATTCTCTTTATTTCTGTTGCATTCCTCTTGTCTGTTTGCTTTCCATAGTTTTCTATTTCTATACATTTTTGGCTGAGCCAATTTTCTTTTGCCTTTTCAAATATTTCTTCACATTTTCCTTTTTCACAGTAAAAAAAAATAAAAAAACCACAATTGTTTCTGTTATGTTTGTCTGCCTCAACGTGTACCGGAAATCTATGCATATTTTGAGATTTCCGAGTCTTGACACTTCTTCCGGTTTAACATTAAATAAGCTTTGTGCACGTTATGGAGTGTAGACGTCAATGTCATGTGACCTTTGTGACGTCGTTATAGCTCAATATATGAAGATTAGGATGCTTTTCTCTAGCATTGCATCCAAGAAATATTCTGGTTTCACTGAATTGTTAACATAGAAATGGAATTCATGATTGGTTATTCATCATCAGCATCATCATTGTTATCAACATCAACAACGTCAACAGCATCATCATCAACACCATCAAACATCGTTAACAGCATCATCATCATCAACATCATCATCATAAATATCATCATCATCAACATCATCATCAACATCATCATCATCATCATCATCATCATCATCAACATCATCAATATCATCATCATGAACATCATCATCTAGCAAATACCTTTTCAAAATTTATCACTACTTGCAGCTACTTTGAAGTTTAGTGATTTATTATTGATAGAATATGACATTAATGTACACTGGACAGTCCGAGTGGTGTTCTATTTTTTCTTGTCTGAAATAGCAACGGACTTGCATGATGATGGAGCCTGAACCTCTTCAAATATTGGATGGGCGTTCCTTTAACAGTATGCCAGAACGAGAACTATAAACAATTCCTTTCGGCAACCCCCGCGAGTCCATATCGGGAACGATTATTGGAGAACAGTGAAAACAGCTGCCTTCCCAAGCGGACTCAATCTTAGACACAAATACTTTGACACTTAAATATAAGGATAACCAGTGGATTTAAAGAGTTTTGTTTTAAATCTTTTCTAAATAACCCACAATGCGTCTCAAACTCAACAAATTCTAAAATTCAATTCTAAAACTAGGCTCGGCATTTTATTGGATGACAGATCTATATGTTGTTGTTGCGTTCGCCAGCTTTCAACTCTGACGAAGTCCCTAGAGACTAGGAACTTAATTTTGCGTGGTAATCTATTTTTCCCTGGCAGATGTGTGCACAGGGGTCCCTCGCCGCACAGGCAGATAACTTCGACTTCGGAGGTACTCATGTTTTTTCTATCGATGACTAACTGACTTTCAAGCCGGGCCTCGCTGCTAAGACCAGGGGTGGTTGTCGCAGAGAGAAATCATAAATAAAAATCCCAACCGGTGTAGCCGAGATTTGAACCCACAACCTATCTGTCCCGAGGCCGGCGTCTTACCTCGAGACCAACCAGTCCCCCATGGACTTGGAATATGAGGAAACTGCAATAAGGAACACTTTTCATGCATAGGTTGCAATGGTTCCTGCCCCTATCCACCACTATACAGAAATAACGTCCTCCAAAATAGTGAGATCGTCATATTTCTTTAAAAATGTCTAGCGCT
>JAVIAB010000139.1:5745467-5793769 GCA_032433765.1 Megaustenia siamemsis | reverse complement strand
ACAGTTTTGGTAGACAATAATAGAGACTTTTATAGATGGACTAATATCCACAGATCTAAAACTACACTTAGCGAGGCTGAACCCTGAGACGCTAGATGAAGCGATTAATATCTCTATTAAAGAAATCGGGTTCATGAAGAAGATTGAATTTAAACCTACCTGAAGAAAGCCCAACCATCAGTGAATGGTTTAATAAACGAAAAATAGTAGAAAAGCCTAGGGAAGTTAATCAAGCGAGTATTAGATGGAGAAATAAGGGACGACTAAGTGAATTGAGTAAAGAAGTATATGCAGTGAGAAGGGAAACAGGCATGTTCACGAAGAAGATTAGCACCCCAGGATCTAGGTGGAGATGAATGACAAAAGACAAACTGCTGGACGTAAGAGCTATGAAATAAATAGTGTAGACAGGATTGAAATGAATAAAGTGAATGGTAAATCAAACTTGTGGACACATCATGTTACCCAACACCCAGGCGTGGTTGGCAAGATCCCTCTGGAGTCAAAGAGAAGCGCGCAACCAAGCACGTGGATGCGAGAACGACCAAGTGGTCCAAATCTAACGCCCAAACATCAAGACAAACAGACTGTCTAGCCTGAAACAAAACAAATTAATCAGAAAGGAGAAGGAATTAGAGGGAATGGAACATAATTTAGAAGATAAGTCGAGTCATGCGATCAGCAATAAAAATGAATGTATGTTAGTGAGAATTAAAGGACTGAGAACAGAATGATCGACAGTGCTACACAAACAGAAGGTACTGATAGAGAAGTATTGGTGACACAGGTAAGCTGTGCACAAACACAGACTGTAGAGGTTAGAGGACAAACTAAACCTAATGATAAAATAACACAAACGAGGGAGGTGAAGAAACAAGTTAGAGACGCCTGTGGGCTACACATCCCTAGAAGATGTGATATCAAGAAAAGATGCCGAGATAAGAATTATGGAAAAGAGAAGTGAAAGAGATGATTTGATGCTACTAGAGCTGAAAGACACAGTAGATAGGCTAGAGTGCAAAAACAAGTGTCTAGAGACAAGAATTAAAAGAGCTTGAAGAACAAGAGTCTGAGACTGACAGGACACAGTTTTGTATGATTCGAGAAGTTGATGAAGATGAAAGCACAGAATAGCCAACTTTTAGGTGAAGTTAAAGTGTCCAAGGATTTAGTTGTAAGTTTAAGAGGAGAAAATCAGAAGTAGATGACAAAGTAAAGAACCAATACGAGAGAAGTCTGACTTAGAGGAAGAGGTAGCGTCTCTAAGGCGAAAGAAATCTACTACAGAAATTTGAAAAAGGAAAACGGAAAGGAACTTGATAGGATAGAACGCAACAGTGATACAAATAGTGTAGAGGTTGTAAGTAAAAGTGCTGAGAAGAAAATTAACGAACTAGCAGTGTTTTTCATGCATTAGAGAAGCAAGCTGATAAATATGCGCGTGAAATGGACAAGGAATTAGAGGATATGGCAGATGGGGTAAAAGGTAGCAAGAAACGTCCTGAAACTGACAGATTGCCTACAATACGAGAAAGGAGGGTTGCTGCCATAAATGAAGAGTTTGAAAAGACCCAATAGAAAAGGCAGAGCAAGTGAAATTTTGGCCATTGGGAACACCAGAACGTGATGCCATTTCGCTGAAGAAGAAGAAAAGACGATGAAAGAGTCAAAGTAGACCTGCCTTTTGCCATACGATTGGGACGACGGCAAGAGTTTTTTGACCACCAGAAAGAAATAGATAAAGGTAACAGATTCAGAGAAGATCATAGGTCAGAAAGAGGAGACCTGACAACCACTAGTGATGGAAGAGATAAAGATACAAAAAGAAGAAACATACATATTAAGAATTGTAATTATTTTACTTGTGGATGTTGTAACTAATAAGGTGTAAGAGTCTACTAACTTTGAGACGAATTTTATATGTATAATGTCAGTGTGCACTGAATGATGAGTAGGAGTCTGTAAATGTACTGTTGCCTTAATGAGGAGACAGAACTATATGTATGAAGATGTTAGTGAGTCACCTGAAGTAAACAAACAAAATGGTAACCATGTTTACATCGGTTTAAAAAAAGTTTGAGTCAAGTTAAGAGAACTCAGAATTTACAGAAAAATAGAGTATTCATGGAGAGAAAAACATAGGGAACTAAGAAGAGTGAGTCAGTGACCCGAGTTGGAGAGACTCTATGAGTTATATAGGATTTCCAAGTGTGGAACAGCATTGTGAGATGTACACATGTGTGTATGAAGTGTGTTGTGGATAGTTTAATGGAAGTCTAGGCAGACTAGATTCTGTATCAAATTTAAGTCATAATTTTGATTGCTATGTGTTTGTGATTACTCTATGCTTCAATGTTCGGTCTGTCCAAGACTGTGGGGTGTATGATTTGAGGAGAAAAACATGTTGTGAAATGCACATTTTTTAAAATACAATTTTATGAAAATGTAATTATATGTTGACGGGGAGAATTGCCTAAAATTTAGGAATATGCGGGGAGAAGAACAGATAAGAAGACTGTCGACCCGACATGAGTTGACCAGTAAATTAAGCCTGTGGCTAAGAGATTCTGTAAGAAAGCGTATTGCTATGCAGACAACTTTATTAGCAGTGCAGAAGAGCACGTGTTCAGGGAGAATAAGAGAACAGAGTAGACGGGTCTTGTTTCTTTTTCAGAACTGGCACAGATATGATGCCGAAGAAAGACTAAACACGTCTTATTAGGCAATTAAGAGAGTACAGTGCGAAGGCCGATCGAGCCTTAAATATTTCAGAATTGATGTTTTCCACAAATGTTTTGTATACATGAGACACATGTTGTGTCGCAAAGATGTTTATTGAATGTCATGATATTGTTGTAGAATTATGAATGTTGTATATGTAAACACCAATTACAGAACCTACCAGTTTAAATTAAGAGACGGAAAGAAATGTGGGTCAGACATAGACAAAACAGACGATGACCTCAATTTAGCTGGCCTACATTCAGGCTAGGTCCAGAGTGACGTCACGTTAGTCAGAGGCTTCAAAGCAAAACAAAGTGGCATGGCAGAGCGATGTTGTAGATGATTGTATACATGATGGATTTTTCTTTTGAGATTCAGTTTATAGATGTTGAATTTTGTATTTCTAATTGTTGTAATAATTGATGTACAATGAGAAAAGGAAATTAGTTAGCCCATTAAGGAAGTAGAAAGAGAGCAGTCACACTATGTTTTTATTTTGAGTTAAATTGATCTATGAATATATCAATTCAACTGAAATGTTGACGGAGATATATGTTATAGTGTGACTCAGTCATGGGCGATAATGGAAGAATAGAAGAATATGACGATAGACAGAAGAATAAAAGAATGATGCGATGACGATGTGAGGTAGGATAGTTTTAGGCGGCGTAAAAGACAATCTTCAGAGGATTAGGAAGGAGACGTTAAGTCTACCCAACTCAGTCGCTGAGTCGTAATCAACTTGAAGATTACCAGTGAAATGCGTACAGGTGGTCAGCCTAAAGCCAGACAGATGTTTGCTCTGGTCGACAAAGTTGCGTAACGCAACGACACGGCCGCTGGTTCCTAGGAAACTCTTATATCGGCAGACGCCTTGAAGTCCAGTGAAGACCTGAGATAAAGCGGACAACTAAACTGCCCCGCGTAATCAAAAGACCAGGTTATCTTTACGTTCAGCGGTGATTACTCTTTGAGTCTCTGAATTGGAAATCGCCTCGAGTTTTAGTTGTTAGGGGACGACTTAGGAAGATGGACAGGTTCGACAGGACTCCTAAAGTAATAAGACTTTAGAGATAATTAAAAAAGGCGGAGCTAGAGAGATAGTGACGGTCAGGAGACGTAGGTTAGGCCGTATCAGTGGTCGGGGGGGTGTGGTCACCTGGGACTTAAACCCCGAGACCCTGGGAACTAGGGAGATTAGGGGAGGAGAAGGCCCAGAAGGCTTTTGGGGCGAGGAGCAGTAGCTAGAGAGACATTTTAGCTACACTCGAGCAGACTTAGCTACACTCAGCCAGACTCGAGACAATTCGGCCACACTCGGCCAGACTGAGCACATTCAGATACTAGTTCCTCAGCACTATCAGAAAGAGACAGGCAGATGTACTTAAGAATACTATACGGAGTATACGGTCAACAAGATAGATAGATAACCACAGATAGAACTTTATGAATACGAAACGGCCACACACAAACGTTATTTGACAATTCATCATCGCCGATAGGCTATGTCAAGTAACACCAATAAAGACCTTGTTTATACTTGTACTAAAAAGATTGATGAGTTATATATGTGTGTCCAAAGAAAGAACACGTAGTAAGGTCAGAAAGAAGTTGAGAGAAACCCTGCAACACTGCTATTTAGCCCAGTTAACTGCTATTTAGCCCAGTTAACTGCTATTTAGCCCAGTTAACTGCTATTTAGCTCTTGTAACTGCTATTTAGCCCTAGTAAATGCTATTTAGCCCCGGTAACTGCTATTTAGCCCTGTAAACTAATATTTTGCCCTGGTAAAGTCTTAAGCTGGAAGGAAAAAAAATCTATTAATTCTAAACACAAAATGCTACAGAAAAATCTGTAAGATACTTTGAATAATGAAAAAGGGCAGTGAAGACATAATAACAGATTTAAACATTAAAAAAGGACAGGCTTATAAACACCATTCGACAGAGGAAATTAAAATACTATGGCTACGTGAAAAGACACGCGCTGGAAAGAATAATAATGAAAGGCGTTTTTTTCTGGGCGACGCATCAGGGGTAGACCAAGATGAAGGTGGTTTTCAAGACATCAAGGAGACCATGTATATGACAATAGAAGTGGGAGACCAGGTTAGAGAAAGAGATTCTTTCAGACGGGTTATGATGACTGCAAAGTTCTGTGGGAGCTCTGGGTAGAGACAGAGATTATTCCAGATAAGCTATGGTGAAGGAATGTTCTGTGGGAGATTTGGCTAGAGACAGAAATTGTTCCAGACAGGCTGTGGTGAATGAACGTTCTGTGGAAGATTAGGCTAGAGACAAACATTGTTCCAGACAGGCTGTGGTGAATGAACGTTCTGTGGAAGATTTGGCTAGAGACAGAAATTGTTCCAGACAAGCTGTGGTGAATGAACGTTCTGTGGAAGATTTGGCTAGAGACAAACATTGTTCCAGACAGGCTGTGGTGAATGAACGTTCTGTGGAAGATTTGGCTAGAGACAGAAATTGTTCCAGACAAGCTGTGGTGAATGAACGTTCTGTGGGAGATTTGGCTAGAGACAGACATTGTTCCAGACAAGCTGTGGTGAATGAACGTTCTGTGGGAGATTTGGCTAGAGACAAACATTGTTCCAGACAAGCTGTGGTGAATGAACGTTCTGTGGAAGATTTGGCTAGAGACAGAAATTGTCCCAGACAAGCTGTGGTGAATGAACGTTCTGCAAAGGACATACGATCTGATGATGATAACCAACATGTCAAGATTCTTTCTTTCTTTCGTTCGTTCTTTCTTTATATCGTTCTTTTAATTCTTTTCTTTCTTTTTTTCTTCCTTTTCGTATTTTTTTCTTGCTTTCTTTCTCTCTTTCCCGGTTTACCTTTCTAGCTAGGGCAAATACGCTATCTTACTCGTCGATTAACCTCTTCTGCTGTTATACCTCCAAGTGTTTCTAGTATTCCGTTAATCCATCTTTTTCTTGGTGTGCCTGTTTGTCCGATGTTCTCGTATCGTTTGTTGGTACCCATTGTATTAGATTTAGTTCTTTATGTTTTATCGTATAGAACCGCCCTTTACTTTTTGAATGTATTTTTGTTCATTTCTTAAATTGCATAGAAAGAAGTAAATGCACTATCACAAATGTTTATTTCATCACTAACAGGACAACACAGAATCTCCATGTACCATGCCCATCATGTTAGGGAAAAATCATCTCTTTACTGTGTTTGTTCTTGAATGACCCTCTATGACATTTATTTATCTCATGAGATAGAGAAACTTATAAATCAATCAATTGGAGTACATGATCTTTGATCGCTATGAAGAAACGCACAATTTTATGGTTTGGCCACGTGGCCTCGATCGTCTGACCTGCCAAAGACTATTGTGCGAGAAATTGTGAAGGGAGTAGAAGGAGAGATAGGCAAAGATAGAGATGGGAAGATAACATCAAAAATTGGACAAGCTTCGACTTCGAGTCATAAAGATTAAATGAAAACAAAGATAAATGGAGAAGGTATGTCAGTAGTGAAACTGGCAAAATTGCAGAAAAGAGAGATCACGGAAGAAATAGTCTGATGTCATGGCACAGTAAACAGTCAACAGCGGAATGAAGGTGATGTACTGAGGACAGAGAATTGTGGAAGGCCATGATCGCCTATGCCTTTTGGTATGGCACATGATGATGAGTGGCTCAACGATTCACAGGTTTCTGGATAAATGAAAGTGCGAGAAAAGATAATTTTTATTTAATAACTTAGTTCAACCAACGAACTTACTGAAGCCTAAGAATTCATATTCTGTGCAATCTGTTTAAAGGATACTACTCTCTCTCTCTCTCTCTCTCTCTCTCTCTCTCTCTCTCTCTCTCTCCATTTCCTCTTGTCGGTGTCGAGGGTTTACAAAGTTCTGGTCCCAGCCATTGTAGCGGCTTCACTCATTGTCGTTTGATGTTGTAGTATTCCTTCTTTGATCGTGTCTGTCTATCTTACTCTGGGTCTGCCTCTTGCTATCTCCCTTCTCCTCTCTTAATGTAATCTTTGTATGGTAAGGAATAACACGACATTTTTTCTATGGATAAACCAGTTTATTTATTGTTTCTATATGTAGCTTAACATTGGTTCAATGCATAATCGTTCTCTTAAAATATCACAATAGCAACATTACCACGCAGTGATTACAGATATTGTAAAGTATCAGGCTCTGCTGTTTTTCTATTTGTTATTTGAAGCCCCGCGGTAATGTTTGGAATATGTCAATGATGACCGTGTCAAAGGAGATCCCATAGGTTCTTCTTTATTTTCCATTTGCAACTATTAACTTTTTATGTACGTTTCGACCCACCATGTGCCATGCCGATTTCGGTCATGTACGTATCGCCGTACAGTGCGTCACTCTCAATTTTATTAGTGTAAACTGTCATCAAACCATATCTTGGTATTGGTGAAATGTAATTCCTTGTTTAATTATCTAAAAATTCATATATAATATGTTAAATGTTAGATAAATATAAACATGTAGATTAACATTTAAAACCATGACAAATGTTTCTCTCTGAAATCTCTACCGCTAAATTGGCAAAAACCTTTTGTACTGAATGAGTTAAAGAGCTTCGTGTGTTAAGGTGCGGTTTTCCCTTGCCACAATATTTGTTTGCCCTTTAGCTCAATAGATTTGTCGTCTGGAGAAATTGAGATCCTAGTTCTCCACACTTCTGGGGATTACAGTAACGGCTGAGCCCTCGTTATATGCAGAAGAAAAATTAACTCAATAACAGATTGCTACATTGCTAGAAGAGTAACAGATTAACAGGTAAGAGTAACAGATTAACAGGTAAGAGTAACAGATTAACAGGTAAGAGTAACAGATTAACAGCTTAAAAGTAACCGATTAACAGCTGAGAGTAACAGATTAACAGGTAAGAGTAACAGATTAACAGCTAAGAGTAACATATCAACAGCTAACAATAACAGACTAACAGCTTAAAAGTAACAGATTAACAGCTGAGAGTAACAGATTAACAGGTAAGAGTAACCGATTAACAAGTAAGAGTAACAGATTAACAGCTAAGAGTAACATATCAACAGCTAAGAATAACAGACTAACAGCTTAAAAGTAACAGCTTAACAGCTTAAAAGTAACAGCTTAGCTGATAGTAACAGATTAACAGCTAAGAGTAACAGATTAACAGGTAAGAGTAACATATTAACAGCTAAGAGTAACAGATTAATGTAATAGAGTATAGCTAATGAGAGCATGGGGGCAGGTAACTTAGTTGTTACCCGCTTCTCAATAGACAATAGCAGTAACAAATGGTAGCGACCATCAGTGTTAAGACATAAAATGTAAGTATGGACATTTTCCAGAATAACAAGTTGTAGAAACAAAGTTAAGGGAGTAAAAGTTTATAGTGGGTAGTGGACACACAGAAGTGAGGAAGGAAGGTAGAATTATACAGAGAGTTTAGGTCAATGGAAATTTTCCAACAGCAGGTTGGGTATATAATATTACGTGCATGGTTTGACTGTATGGCTTTACTGTCCGGTAAACAGCTAGAGGAAGCCATGGAGAGTCGAAGAAATTCGAACTTATGTCGGAGGAAAGATCTTAAAATAAGTACTTGGAATGTTAGGACTCTATATCAACAAGGGAAATTGGAAAATCTAATTCAAGAAGCAGAACGAATAAATATAGATATTTTAGGCATATCAGAGACTAGATGGAAAGAATGTGGGTACATTGAAGACGAAAAATATACATTTATATACTCAGGAAACACAACAGAACATCAAAGGGGGGTAGGAATACTGATAAAAAGAGAGCTACAAAATATATAAGTACCCACTGGACATACAGTGATAGGATTATACTACTCAAGTTGAAAGCAAAACCATTCGACATAGCAATAATACAGACATATGCACCTACTCAAGACTACACAGATAAAAAAATAGAGGCATACTATGAAGACCTAAATAAAGTTATGAAGCAAGTGAAATCTTCAGACATCTTGATTGTAATGGGTGACATGAACGCTAAAGTAGGAAAAGGTAGATATAAGACAATTATAGAAAATCATGGTTTAGGAAAAAGAAATGACAGAGGAGAAAGATTAATACAATTCTGTGAAGAAAACAGGCTGATGATATGTAACACCTACTTTGAGCAAGAGAAAAGGAAACTATACACATGGAAAAGCCCTGGAGATAGGAAGAGGAATCACATAGATTACATAATGATAAAAGAAAGGTTCCGTAACAGCGTAAAGAAAGCCAAAACCTACCCAGGAGCAGATATTAATTCTGATCACAATCCTGTAATGATTAAAATGAAAATCAAACTAAAGAGAAACAAGCAAAAATCTAATTCATCAACAAACCCACTCGACATAACAGTTTTAAATCAAAAAGATATTAAAGATACCTATACAAAACAAATAAAGACACATACCAGAAGCTGCTAGAGGAAGGAATTGAACAATACAGAAGAGAAAATCCTGATGAAAAAGTAACAACCAAATGGCAATGCATAAAGAAAAGCATACAAAAAGTCTGCGACACCTTACCCAAAAGAGAAAAGAACAAAAAACAAAAATGGATAACTAACACCATCTTAGAAAAAATGGAAGAAGGAGACAAGCGAAGAACACTGCCCAATACAATAAAATAGATAATGAGATACGCAAAATGTGCAAAAAGCAAAAGAAGACTGGCTCAGCCAAAAATGTATAGAAATAGAAACTATGGAAAGCAAACAAGACCTAAGAGGAATGCACACAGAAATAAAGAGAATGACTAATAAAAAATAAAAAGCCACAGAAGGTGGATGCATTGCAGACAAAAAAGGAAAAATGCTAACAGACAATAAGGATATCATAGATAGATGGCAGGAATATATAACAGAACTATTTCATGATCAAAGGGACAAGAAACCAGTTAAAAAATGTACATCAGGCTATAAAATCTTAAAATCCGAGGTGGAAAAAGCTATAAAAACAATGAAAAGGGGAAAAGCAGCAGGACCTGAAAGCATACAGATAGAGATGATTCAGGCACTTGAAGATTTTGGCATTGAAGTGATTACAGGCATATGCAACGACATATACCACACAGGATACATACCAAATGAACTAAAAACATCAACTTTCATTGCATTGCCTAAAAAGAATGGTGCAGTTGAACGCAGTGACTTTAGAACAATAAGCCTAATGAGCCATGTTACAAAAATCTTGCTAAAAGTTATACAAGGAAGGATTCAGAATAAAATCAATACTGAATTAGATGAGCAGCAATTTGGATTTAGGAAAAATAGCGGGACAAAAGAAGCCATATTCTGCATGAGAACATTAATCGAAAAATACACAGAAGTAAACAAACCAATATATGCCTGCTTCATAGACTACACCAAAGCTTTTGATAGAGTACACCACAAACAACTTATAGAATGCCTAAAAGAGATACATCTAGATGACATGGATATACGACTAATATGCAATCTATACTGGAGCAAACAGCAATAATAAAATATAACAAGAGTTCTCTACACCCATTGATATAAAAAGAGAAGTAAGACAAGGATGCATCCTATCACCAAGCTTGTTCAATCTATACACTGAGCAAATCTTTAAAAAAACATCATAGAGATGCCAGGCCTACGAATTAATGGAAAGATAATCAATAACCTAAGATATGCTGACGATACTGTGCTACTAGCAGAAAATCCTAAGACCTACAACAATTACTTAATGAAATAAACACGACAAGCAAAAATATGGACTATATGTGAATATCAAAAAGACTAAAACTATGATCATAAACAAAGAAAATACTCAAAACCCACATATGGATATCAAATTGAAGGAAAGACTTGGAGACAGTTCAGAACTATAACTACCTTGGACATACTATACCAGTGATGGAAAATGTACAACTGAAATAAACAAAAGAATAGGAATGGCAAAAAGTAATTTTAATGTCATGAAGGACATACTAACATCAAAACAAATAACACCAGAGCTAAAACTAAGAATAGCAAAATGTTACATCTTCTCAATATTCCTATATGGTGCTGAAACATGGACATTAGACAAGAAAACAGAACAGAGAATTGAAGCCTTTGAAATGTGGATATATAGAAGAATAGGTAGAATTGGATGGAAGGAAAAGAAAACAAACAACGAAGTCTTAAAACAACTAAAAATGAAAATAGAACTTCTGAACACAATTAGAACAAGACAAATGCGATTCTTAGGCCATGTTAAAAGACACAACAGCCTACTGAAAGTGATCCTGGAGGGGAAAATACAAGGTAACAGAGGCAGAGGCAGACCAAGATTAACATGGACGAGTAACATCAAAAGATGGACAAATCAACCGATGACAACCTGCACCATCAAAGCAAGAGATAGAGCAAAATGGCGCTCCATGGTAGCCAACCTTCGTTGCGGAGACGGCACTCAATGATGATGATGATGAAACAGCTACCAGGACGGGTCAGGTCATGAAGATGAAGGTCACAAATAGTTTTTTTTTTTTTTTGACAAATTTTAGACTGAAGCCATGGAACTGTAAAGTCTTGGACATAAGTTGAACTTTGAGTCACAGTTAGGAAATGGAAATCTGGAGGTGGAATTGTTGTAGTGAGAATTGATTAGCTAAAAGGGTCGCAAGTGGTCACTTTGCGACGGTTTGATTGGCTGAAGATATGTAACACAAAGTGTGAGGTTGGAGTATTTAAACTTCAACACTATAGGTTTAAGACAGTCAGAAATGTATTAGTCAGGAAAATAATTAGTCAGGAATAGAAAGTCAACAGTCAGGACATAACAGTTAGGAGTACAGTTACAGTTAGAACACTTAGAGTTAGAACAGTCAGAACAGTTAGAAAGTTAAGATTAGAAAGTGAAGCCAGTTAGTTTGGAAGTTAAGAATCATCAAGTTGTAGTTCAAGTCAGTTGAGAAGTTATTAAGTAAGTTGATAGAGAGTAGTGAGTATACCATGAAAATATGAACTTTAGTGTTGTGAAGTACTTAAGAGTATTTCAAGTTGATTCACATTTCTCATGAACGTAAGTTGAATAATGTTGTATGCAAGATATGCACTTACGGACATTCAAATAGTCACCCACGATAGTCTCTTGAGTGTCCCGAGTTAATTAACATTAATTTAAGATAAGTGCATCCACCACTAGTCGATCATTGTGCCTAGTGATCAATAAACTTGATTATCATTATGTATTCAGAAAAAGAGTGTTTTGAATTACCTGTTGTGATCACTAAAATAAATGTGATGTGCTGTCAAGAGAGAACAAAGATAAGAAGAAACAATAAATATACTATAATATTAACAGGTAAAAGTAACAGATTAACAGGTAAAAGTAACAAATTAACAGCTAAGAGTAACAGATTAACAGGTACGAGTAACAGATTAACTGTTAAGAGTAACAGATTAACAGTTAAGCGCAACAAATTAACAGGTAAGAATAACAGGCAAGAGTAACAGATTAACAGCTTAAAGTAACAGATTAACAGTTAAGAGTAACAGATTAACAGTTAATAGTCTCAGATTAACAATTAACATGAAAATTATGCTGTATCATCTGGAGTGAGAATACGTACGACTAACTTGACAAAATCCACATTTTCACGGTTAAGCTAAATAGAAGGTCGTAACAACAATGGAAAGATCTAGACTCCAGGCCTTGAAGGGAGATCACAAAGATGAGGTAATAGTAAAACTTCTATTCAGGTCACAGTTCTCTCCTCCCCTCATTTTCAACTTTAGCTACGTCAATAAATATGACCCACTGTATTAATGAGACATTTTTTTCATACCGCCAGAACCATCATCATCCAGTGCCGTCTTCTCATCGAAGGTTGGCTCTCGTCTTTTCATCCATTAGGTGCCGTCTCCAAATCGAAGGTTGGCAATCATAGAGCGCCATTCATTATGGTGTGCCGTCCCACGTCGAAGAGTGGCTCCTATGGATAGAGCGTCATTCATTCATTGTGTACCATTTCTACATCGAATGTTGGATACCATGGAGCATCATTCATTCATTGTGTGCCGTTACTACATCGAAAGTTGGCTCTCATGGAGCGTCATTCATTCATTGTGTGCCGTTTCTACATCGAAGGTTGGCTCTCATGGAGAGTCATTCATTCATTGTGTACCGTTTCTACATCGAAGGTTGGCTCTCATGGAGAGTCATTCATTCATTGTGTACCGTTTCTACATCGAAGGTTGGCTCTCATGGAGAGTCATTCATTCATTGTGTACCGTTTCTACATCGAAGGTTGGCTCTCATGGAGAGTCATTCATTCATTGCGTACCGTTTCTACATTGACTGTTGGATCTCATGGAGAGTCATTCATTCATTGTGTACCGTTTCTACATCGAAGGTTGGCTCTCATGGAGAGTCATTCATTCATTGTGTACCGTTTCTACATCGAAGGTTGGCTCTCATGGAGAGTCATTCATTCATTGTGTACCGTTTCTACATTGACTGTTGGATCTCATGGAGAGTCATTCATTCATTGTGTACCGTTTCTACATCGAAGGTTGGCTCTCATGGAGCGTCATTCATTCATTGTGTACCGTTTCTACATCGAAGGTTGGCTCTCATGGAGCGTCATTCATTCATTGTGTACCGTTTCTACATCGAAGGTTGGCTCTCATGGAGAGTCATTCATTCATTGTGTACCGTTTCTACATCGAAGGTTGGCTCTCATGCAGCGTCAATCATTCATTGTGTACCGTTTCTACATCGAAGGTTGGCTCTCATGGAGCGCCATTTATTCATTGGGTGCCGTCTCCACATCGAAGGTTGGCTATCATGGAGCGCCATTTATTCATTGGGTGCCGTCTCCACATCGAAGGTTGGCTATCATGGAGCGCCATTCATTCAATGGGTGCCGTCTCCACATCGAAGGTTGGCTATCATGGAGCGCCATTCATTCATTGTGTGCCGCCGTCTCACATCGAAGGTTGGCTATCATGGAGCGCCATTCATCATTAATGGGTGCTGTCTCCACATCGAAGGTTGGCTATCATGGAGCGCCATTTTACTCTGTTTCTTCTCGTGATGCTCATGTTCTCATAGGTTCACCTGTCCATCATTTGGTATTATTTGTCCACTTTAGTCTTGGTCTGCCTCCGCCTCGTCTACCTTGCACCTTCCCTTCCAATACGACATTTAGAAGGGCATGTTATATATCATCATACGTCCAACAATTTTCAGTTGTTTTTTTAGACGATTTTTTGGGGTCAAATTTAGCTGATTCAAAACTTCCTTGCTTGTCTTGTTATCTCTTCCACCAAATTCTCCCCATTTTTTTTACAGGTTCATATTTCGAAGGCTTCAATTTTCTGTTCTGTTTTCTTATTTAAAGTCCATGCTATTCCACCATACATGAATGTTGAGAATATATATTATTTTATTATTCGAAGTTTTTGTTCTAATGTTACTTAATGTGACTCTAGTCTACATATTCTTATTTGCTGATATCTATCCAGCTACTTCTTTCCTCATCATCTCCCTTGTCAATATCCATTAACTATCCTCCATTCAAACCATCTCCTAGGTCCATCTCTTCCTACATTAAGTTAACGGGGTACAAATTTTATGAAAGTCAAGATCATTTTGTTAGCACTCAACAGACAAAAACAATATTTCATCCACAAATTGATTCCTCTGTACGTCCCGACTTTGAAATCGTGAGACTGGCTCGTCGCCCACAAGTTATGAGCATCAGAATTGGTCATTAGAGACTGCTTGATGTTCATCTATTGTAGGGAGCACGTGGACATAGAATAATCCATATCGTGGCAACTATGTACTGGAAAAGCCATGTATGTGGGTGTTATATTATGTGGGTGTTATATTAAGTGAGTGTTATATTATGCAGGATAATAGATTCCTTGTGGTTCTATCTTGGGATCCAGGTATAGTTGCCTCATGTACTTCTTTCTGGTAGGCTTATTGTTAAAAATGTTGTGTTATGCTGTTATTGTATATTATGGATCAGTGGATTTGAACTTCAACTTAAATTTATTCAGAATGATCTCATAGCCGTTGTTTTTTTTTCCTTCATTATTTGTCAATGTTAAAATAGTAAAACTGAAACCTGTGTAGTGTTCTAGAAGAATGACACTAATGGTTGTTTGTAATTATAGTCATGGAAGATGTACACTTACCTTCTAAATAAACACATTGATAAAGATGCTCTAATTTAGACGTAACAGACTGACAGCTACCTTCTATTATAGTCTCAACATTTGCTTCCTTTCAGGACTAAACACATTTATGATTAATTCTTCTTCTAGACGTAACATTTTAATATTTACCTTGCATTCTAGTCGGAACACTTTAACAGTTACCTCTTGTTCTAGTCGGAACACTTTAACAGTTACCTCTTGTTCTAGTCGGAACACTTTAACAGTTACCTCTTGTTCTAGTCGGAACACTTTAACAGTTACCTCTTGTTCTAGTCGCAACACTTTAACAGTTACCTCTTGTTCTAGTCGGAACACTTTAACAGTTACGTTCTGCACGTAACAAATTGATATTTACATTTTACTTTTTGTGTAAAGGAGCTGCCTCCTATTCTAGACGTAACTGATTTACAATTAAATAGAAAAGAGAAAAGGGGGGGGGGGGAAGAGAAAGAAATAGCACAAAACAAAGAGTGGCAAAGTACAAAGAAATTACACAAGACAGTATCAAGTTGATCAAAGAGAGTCATAATGGCAGACAGAAACATGGACACTCTTTATATAACAGTTTCAACATTTTTAGGAATGTATTTATATCCAAGCCTGTAGAGAATAGAAAAAGATAAAAATAGAGTGATAGAGAGAGAGAGAGAGAGAGAGAGAGAGAGAGAGAGAGAGAGAGAAAGAGAGAGAGAAAGCAACAAAAGGAAGAATAATATCTTGTCTAATAAAGTAGAGATAGCATTGTTTTGACAGCTCGATAGAAGAATGAAGGTAGACAGAAGCATGAATGAAGCGGTTGTAGTGTTCCGCTTGTGCGCAGCCTTACACATATCGCTCGTATCATTTCATAAAGTTCGCTGTCATCTGGGTCAATGCCATTTAACGATAATTATGCAGCCTTTGTAATGTAAATAGACCTTTGTTTGGTGGATCACTTCGGGAATAAAACTGGCATCGCAATGCTCTCATCACAAAAGAAACGTCCTAATGGCAGGGCGTGGTTCAGTATGGAGTTATTTCCCAGTGGACTTTGTAAATATTTCTTCATCATCATCATCATCATCATCAAGTGCCGTCTCCGCAACGAAGGTTGGCTACCATTGAGCGCCATTCTGCTCTGTCTCTTGCTTTGATGGTGCAGGTTATTATAGGCTGATTTGTCCATCTTTTGATGTTACTCGTCCAAGTTAGTCTTGGTCTGCCTCTGCTTCTTTTACCTTGTATTTTCCCCTCCAGGATTACTTTTAGTAGGCTGTTGTGTCTTTTAACGTGGCCCAAAAAACGCATTTGCCTTGTTTGAATTGTGTTTAGTAGTTCTCTTTTCACTTTTAGTTGTTTTAAGACTTCGTCGTTTGTTTTCTTTTTCTTCCAACCAATTCTACCTATTCTTCTATACATTTCAAAGGCTTGTGTTATTTGTTTTGATGTTAGTATGTTCTTCGTGACATTAAAATTACTTTTTGCCATTCCTATTCTCTTGTTTATTTCAATTGTACATTTTCCATCACTGGTTATAGTATGTCCAAGGCAGTTGTAGTTCTGAACTGTCTCCAAGTCTTTTCCTTCAATTTTGATATCCATATGTGGGTTTTGAGTATTTTCTTTGTTTATGATCATAGTTTTAGTCTTTATGATATTCATATCTAGTCTATTTTTTGCTTATCATGTTCATTTCATTAAGCAATTGTTGTAGATCTTTAGGATTTTCTGCTGGTAGTACAGTATCATCATCATATCTTAGGTTATTGATTATATTTCCATTAATTTGTAGGCCTGGCATCTCTGTTATGTTTTTATAGATTTACTCAGTGTATAGATTGAACAAGCTTGGTGATAGGATGCATCCTTGTCTTACTCCTCTTTTTATATCAATGGGTTTAGAGTTCTCTTTGTTATATTTTATTATTGCTGTTTGCTCCCAGTATAGATTACATATTGGTCGAATGTCCATGTCATTTAGATGTATCTCTTTTAGGCATTCTATAAGTTGTATGTGGTGTACTCTATCAAAAGCTTTTTTTGTAGTCTATGAAGCAGGCATATATTGGTTTGTTTACTTCTGTGTACTTTTCAATCAATGTTCTCATGCAGAATATGGCTTCTTTTGTCCCGCTATTTTTTTCTAGATCCAAATTGGTGCTCATCTAATTCAGTATTGATTGTATTCTGAATCATTTCTTGTATAACTTTTAGCAAGAATTTTGTAACATGGCTCATTAGGCTTATTGTTCTAAAGTCACTGCATTCAGCTGCACCATTCTTTTTAGGCAATGCAATGAAAGTTGATGTTTTTAGTTCATTTGGTATGTATCCTGTGTGGTATATGTCGTTGCATATGTCTGTAATCATTTCAATGCCAAAATCTTCTAGTGCCTGTATCATCTCTATCTGTATGCTGTCAGGTCCTGTTGCTTTTCCCTTTTTCGTTGTTTTTATAGCTTTTTCCACCTCGGATTTTAAGATTTTATAACCTGATGTACATTTTATAACTGGTTTCTTGTCCCTTTGATCATGAAATAGTTCTGTTATATATTCCTGTCATCTATGTATAATATCTTTATTGTATGTTTGCATTTTTTCCTTTTTTGGCTGCAATGCATCCACCTTCTGTGGCTTTTTTATTTTTATTAATCATTCTCTTTATTTCTGTTGCATTCCTCTTGTCTTGTTTGCTTTCCATAGTTTCTATTTCTATACATTTTTGGCTGAGCCAATTTTCTTTTGCCTTTTTCAAATATTTCTTCACATTTTCCTATTTCACAGTAAAAAAAAATAAAAAAACCACAATTGTTTCTGTTATGTTTGTCTGCCTCAACGTGTACCGGAAATCTATGCATATTTTGAGATTTCCGAGTCTTGACACCTTCTTCCGGTTTAACATTAAATAAGCTTTGTGCACGTTATGGAGTGTAGACGTCAATGTCATGTGACCTTTGTGACGTCGTTATAGCTCAATATATGAAGATTAGGATGCTTTTTCTAGCATTGCATCCAAGAAATATTCTGGTTTCACTGAATTGTTAACATAGAAATGGAATTCATGATTGGTTATTCATCATCAGCATCATCATTGTTATCAACATCAACAACGTCAACAGCATCATCATCAACACCATCAACATCGTTAACAGCATCATCATCATCAACATCATCATCATAAATATCATCATCATCAACATCATCATCACATCATCATCATCATCATCATCATCATCATCATCATCAACATCATCAATATCATCATCATGAACATCATCATCTAGCAAATACCTTTTCAAATTTATCACTACTTGCAGCTACTTTGAAGTTTAGTGATTTATTATTGATAGAATATGACATTAATGTACACTGGACAGTCCGAGTGGTGTTCTATTTTTTCTTGTCTGAAATAGCAACGGACTTGCATGATGATGGAGCCTGAACCTCTTCAAATATTGGATGGCGTTCCTTTAACAGTATGCCAGAACGAGAACTATAAACAATTCCTTTCGGCAACCCCGCGAGTCCATATCGGGAACGATTATTGGAGAACAGTGAAAACAGCTGCCTTCCCAAGCGACTCAATCTTAGACACAAATACTTTGACACTTAAATATAAGGATAACCAGTGGATTTAAAGAGTTTTGTTTTAAATCTTTTCTAAATAAACCCACAATGCGTCTCAAACTCAACAAATTCTAAAATTCAATTCTAAAACTAGGCTCGGCATTTTTATTTGGATGACAGATCTATATGTTGTTGTTGCGTTCGCCAGCTTTCAACTCTGACGAAGTCCCTAGAGACTAGGAACTTAATTTTGCGTGGTAATCTATTTTTCCCTGGCAGATGTGTGCACAGGGGTCCCTCGCCGCACAGGCAGATAACTTCGACTTCGGAGGTACTCATGTTTTTTCTATCGATGACTAACTGACTTTCAAGCCGGGCCTCGCTGCTAAGACCAGGGGTGGTTGTCGCAGAGAGAAATCATAAATAAAAATCCCAACCGGTGTAGCCGAGATTTGAACCCACAACCTTTCTGTGCCGAGGCCGGCGTCTTACCTCGAGACCAACCAGTCCCCCATGGACTTGGAATATGAGGAAACTGCAATAAGGAACACTTTTCATGCATAGGTTGCAATGGTTCCTGCCGCCTATCCACCATATACCAGAAATAACGTCCTCCAAAATAGTGATGATCGTCATATTTCTTTAAAAATGTCTAGCGCTTGATGATGTTAGGCCATCGTTGTTGACTTCGAACACATAAACACACAGTTAGTCGTCAGATTATCCCCGTCGCACTTCAAATAATAGACGACTGAAAGATTAGCGTACGGCCGGTATAGGGATTTACGATGAGCCATTACGATGACGTAGCCCACACATAATAATGTCGGACGCACTGCAATGACGCGCCCTTTAGAATCCTGATTACTCTAGTGAATGTAGCCCACGATGTACAGAACACGGTGCAAATTCTCCAAAAGAGATAAACTGCGGCTAACGAAGCATTTCACATTAATAAATAACATGGAAATAACTTGCGTCAAGCAAATCAAACAACGGTCATTAACAGCACCAATGTGACGTAAAGCGCAGAACAAGCCTAGACGATGGAAGGTCGCATTCACAACACTTGATTTATCGAAAATGGTATATTACCGGCGTACGACATTGTTTTATCGGCGCAGATGTAATAAGGAGATCATCATCCTGACTTTAACGCATAGGAGTGCAATGGAGAACCGAAATTAATCTGACATCTAATGCACTTTCTGCAGCGATCGAGAGAAATAAGACTAGATCCGCCATCTTAAAAACGGTCCATTTCTTCGTTTTTCACAGATCTATATAAAGATTAGTACACTCATATTGACTTGGTGCCAATAGTAGACAAGAGTTGACTTGGTGTTGACATTACTAGACCAATAATGACATCGTGTCGCCATTAGTAGACCAACAGTGACTTTATCTCACCACTATTAGACCAGCAATGACTTGATGTCACCACTAGTAGACCAACAATGACTTGATGTCACTACTAGTAGACCAACAATACCTTGATGTCACCAATAGTAGACCAACAATGACTTGATGTCACCAATAGTAGACCAACAATGACTTGATGTCACCAATAGTAGACTAACAATGACTTGATGTCACCAATAGTAGACTAACAATGACTTGATGTCACCACTATTAGACCAGCAATGACTTGATGTCACCACTAGTAGACCAACAATGACTTGATGTCACTACTAGTAGACCAACAATACCTTGATGTCACCAATAGTAGACCAACCATGACTTGATGTCACCAATAGTCCAACAATGACTTGATGTCACCACTAGTAGACCAACAATACCTTGATTTTACCAATAGTAGACCAACAATGATGATGTCACCACTAGTAGACCAACAATGAATTGATGTCACCACTAGTAGACCAACGAAGATTTGATATCCCCACTAGTAGACCGACAATGACTTGATGTCACCACTAGTAGACCAGCAATGACTTGATGTCACCACTGGTAGACCAACAATGACTTAATGTCACCAATAGTAGACGAACAATGACTTAATGTCACCACTAGTAGACCAACAATGACTTGATGTCACCACTAGTAGACCAACAATGACTTGATGTCACCACTAGTAGACCAACAATGACTTGATGTCACCACTAGTAGACTAACAATGCCTTGATGTCACCACTAGTAGACCAACAATAACGTGATGTCACCACTAGTAGACCAACAATAACTTGATGTCACCACTAGTAGACCAACAATGACTTGATGTCACCACTAGTAGACCAACAATGACTTGATGTCACCACTAGTAGACCAACAATAACTTGATGTCACCACTAGTAGACCAACAATAACTGGATGTCACCACTAGTAGACCAACAATGACTTGATGTCACCACTAGTAGACCAACAATGACTTGATGTCACCACTAGTAGACCAACAATAACTTGATGTCACCACTAGTAGACCAACAATAACTTGATGTCACCACTAGTAGACCAACAATTACTTGATGTCACCACTAGTAGACCAACAATGACTTGATGTCACCAATAGTAGACTAACAATGACTTGATGTCACCACTAGTAGACCAACAATAACTTGATGTCACCACTAGTAGACCAACAATAACTTGATGTCACCGCTAGTAGACCAACAATGACTTCATGTCACCACTAGTAGACCAACAATAACTTGATGTCACCACTAGTAGACCAACAATGACTTGATGTCACCACTAGTAGACCAACATCACTTGCCTTTCAGCCTCGAGGGAAGATAATATTTGCGGTCTTTCGCTCTTCTGTTCGCATCTGCTGCAATTGTTTCCTAGTGACTCTAATATTCCTTCGATCCATCTTTTTCGTGGTTGACCCTTGGGTCTGGTATTCTAGCAACGTTTAATGAGGGCTCGTTGTGTTGTGTTTTCATTACTCTGCCTTGTCACGTGGCGAAGCCATTTTTACTGTTGCTTTTTATGTATTATATGGCGGGGCTATTCCTAGCTTTTTTCTCAGTTCTTCATTTCTGATCTTATCTATATAGCTTTCTTTATTGTGTCTATATTCATTTGAATCTTGCAAAAATCTTTCATGATTTGAGATCATGCTTGTCTCCCCTCACACGTATGATGCTTTCAAAACATTTCTCTTTTACGCCTACCTTTCAGCACCCTGTGGAGCATATGTCTTCAACAAACACTTTCAACTCTCTGTGGAGCATAGATCTTCAACAAACACTCTCAATTCCTAGTGGAGCATAGGTTTTCAACAAACACTTTCAGTTCACTGTGGAGCATAGGTCTTCATGACACACTTTCAATTCCCCGTGGAGTATAGGTCTTCAACAAACACTTTCCAAGCCGTTTTGTTTCTTGTCAGTCTTTTAAGATAATTCCAAGTTATCTTCAGCATATATATCTCTGCTTCCATCTGTCTTCTCAAGGAATATTTTGGTCTTCCTCTTTATCTTTTTCCTTGGGGATTAAAAAACGGGCCTGTTGTGTAATGGAGACAAATAATAATAAATACATATTATTAAATAGGAAAACTTCCGAGCGATAATAGGGAATAATAGAAGGAAAAGGTATGTGTTAGCACTCGGAAAAAATTACAAATAAACAACAACAGAAAAAAACAAAGAACAATATATGGTCCGAAGCAGGATCGAACCCGTACATCAAGACACTGCGCCTTGCCACGAGAAGCCGAACGCTTGGAACACTGCCACTCAGCTAATTAAAAAAATTAGCTATTGTGAGCAGTGTCTTACACGAAGGCTTTTCAAGTTCATAAAGACATACTTTTTTCCCGCTCAATTATCCATTAATAAATGTCTGTATTTTCATTATTGTCATTTTTGTTGTTCTTCATGTTTCAATTCTCTTTTGGATGTGTGATCTTTGTTCGACTGAAAATTTGCCACCATCCGGACTGCGGTCGGATCGAATTTTTTACCGAAGTCGAGACCTGACTACAATTGTTGGTACAGCGATTCTTTGGGCACATCTGCTGATCATGAAGTCTACACTGGAACTCGCGCTGAGGCGTGAAGATTATGCTGCCCGTGACGGCGTCCTGGAAGTGTCTATTGTGAGCTGCGAGACCTATGTGCAGTTAAATGCGGCACCTTCAATGGAACTGTCTTTATGAACTTGAAAACGCACCATTTTTACAGAACGCAACACGTTCAATAGAACAATATGAACGATCAGGATTGTAAAATTTGTTGGTTGCTGGAACAGGTGCTTAGCAGATATTGGGATATATATTTCAGTGAATTCTCCTGCAGTGAAGCCATTTCGTTCTATAGTCTAAAGTCAAATAGTCAGTAAGTTAATGCCGCCAGGTTTGAGAAGTTCTTCACACTTTGATCTTATCCTTGTGTACAGAAACATGATCACTATTCTCGGACAGTGTTCACTAGTGCTTCTGTATCGTTCTTGATTACACAGGAAAACCTCGGCACAGAGCACGAACTTCATTGCACTGACTAAGAAACAATTTTTTTTAAAATTGGTTAATATCAGTTCAATGGTGGGAGTCATTTGAGTATTAAAAACCTACCCCGGGCAATGTCATTCAGACTGTTATGGCCCATTTCATCTTGTTAGATCGTTTAATGGAGGCTATTGTGTCATTTTTTTAGGTTTTATTGTTGTCGAAGAGCTTCTCTTGTGGCTGATTCCACAAATGCTCGACAAACACACACGGCCACAGAATGAATAAGTCAGGCCCCTGATCCACAGGGTTTTCCATCTTTTTTTTTTCATGAGACTTTTCTTTTCAATGTTTTGCCATAAGTCCAGGGCACATGGTCCTTACGTCCAAAGTGTCAAGTTTAAACATTGGTGCATTCATCCTCACTTCACTATGCCTACTCTGCCTGGAAACAGAATATGGAGACAATGATTTACAACTTCATTCAGACTGCACCTTCAGATACTTATTTATTGAGGTTCTGTTATATCTTGAACTCGGGACTCAACGCGCGTGTCTTTGATTAGACACTAGATCTCACCAACATTCAGGTCGCGAGAAGATCATAATTGGAGTTATGAAACATGAAAATCACGATATTTGTGCCGATTGCTGTGCTTTTATGGTCGAACATCACGGTACTCTCATTATCTCCCCTACTGCTAGCTGGCAACTGCGTCGTGTTTGTTCTGACCAGTTCAGAGACCGAATTTCTCGTGTCAGAGATTGCAGGTTACACCCGCTCATTATCTGTCTTCTTGACCGTCTTTTCCTGATGATGAAATGTGAAACATTACATAAGTAGTATCACGTGGTGTATGACATTAGTCATCTCGCAAATGCCACGTTGGGTAGAGAATACCTAGTCGAGGTTTGATTTACTCTGAACGATGTCGCCTAAAGATTGTAAGTAACGAGTGATTGTCGCGTGAAACTATCAGCTTTAGACGGTTAAGTCTTCTCTACTTGATCATAAGAAAATGTATGAGCTGGAATGGACACAATGTCGAGGTTATATTGTTTAGTTTGATAAAATAACCAGACATTTTATATTAGATATGTGCAGCAATTATCTGGGGATTTAACAGGGGGAAGTTCGAGGGACTGGAGAATATAGGCAGCTTGTCCAGTGCAGTGTTCGAGTCGCAGTTTTTATTTTACTCCGCTTTTTAGAACAAAAACAAAAAACCTGTCATCCTGCGATGACTGGAAGGTTCTGGAGCACGACAAATGATAGCTTCGGTCATCAGTACTGGAAGGTTCTGTAGCACGACAAATGATAGCTTCGGTCACCAGTACTGGAAGGTTCTGTAGCACGACAAATGATAGCTTCGGTCACCAGTACTGGAAGGTTCTGTAGCACGACAAATGATAGCTTCGGTCACCAGTACTGGAAGGTTCTGTAGCACGACAAATGATAGCTTCGGTCACCAGTACTGGAAGGTTCTGTAGCACGACAAATGATAGCTTCGGTCACCAGAACTGGAAGGTTCTGTAGCACGACAAATGATAGCTTCGGTCACCAGTACTGGAAGGTTCTGGAGCACGACAAATGATAGCTTCAGTCACCAGTACTGGAAGGTTCTGGAGCACGACAAATGATAGCTTTGGTCACCAGTACTGGAAGGTTCTGTAGCACGACAAATGATAGCTTCGGTCACCAGTACTGGAAGGTTCAGGAGCACGACAATTGATAGCTTCGGTCACCAGTACTGGAAGGTTCTGGAGCACGACAAATGATAGCTTCGGTCACCAGTACTGAAGGTTGTGGAGCACGACAAATGATAGCTTATGTAACCAGTACTGGAAGGTTCTGGAGCATGACAAATGAAAGCTCCGATCACCAGTACTGGAAGGTTCTGGAGCACGACAAATGAAAGCTCCGATCACCAGTACTACCGATGTTGAAAATAAGCTTTACAAGGAAAAAAAAACATAAAATGTAAACAGGACAGCCTTGATCTTCTTCTTTTTTCCTTCCTCATTTGCTTTTCAGCGTCGAGAGGAGATAGAATTTGCGGTATTTTGAACTTCTGTTCGCCTCTGCTGCTGTTATACTTCCTAGTATTTCTAATATTCTTTCAATCCATCTTTATCGTGGTCGGCCCTTAGGTCTGGTGTTCTCGCAATGTTTACTGAAGGCTCGTTGCGTTGTGTTTTGATCTTTCGGCCTCGTCACATGGCCAAACCATTTTATCTGTTATTTCTTTAAATACTCTAAAGCAGGGGTTATTCCAAGCTTTTTTCTCAGTTCTTCATTTCTGATCTTATCTCTCAGACTGTTTCCTGTCATTCGTCTAACACATTTCATCTTAGTAGAGGTTATATTTCTTATTGTTCTTGCATCTAGGGTTCAGGTCTGGCATTGGTAGCACAACGTTGGGATAAAGATTGTATTGTATAGTGCTCGTTTTGCCTCCAGAGTTATTTATTTGCGGGACTATAGTGGAGATAACTGTCCAATGATTTGTCAAGCTTTGTTGGATCTTGAGTCTATTTCTGCTGTTTGTGAATTGTCGTTTGTCATTATACTTCCTTTGTATTTGAGTTATTTGCGGGTCATCATCATTGCACTCCGAACATGTCCATAGGTGCTCAGATCCCCTCCTCAGCAATTCCCGCTGCTTCCAGCGACTGACGACTCCAGTTCTATGTTGGTTGATAAGTCTTCTTTCACGGCCACTAAGTTTCTCATTTCTGGCTGTGCCCATCTTAACTC
The DNA here is from genome assembly GCA_032433765.1 of Megaustenia siamemsis. Classification (NCBI taxonomy): domain Eukaryota; kingdom Metazoa; phylum Mollusca; class Gastropoda; order Stylommatophora; family Ariophantidae; genus Megaustenia; species Megaustenia siamemsis. The sequence continues at coordinate 5,768,141 of JAVIAB010000139.1, read as the reverse complement.
CCATTTCCATCACCCGAAGAAGTGACGTGGATCTGTGTTTGTCGAAGTCCTGTGCTCTTCCCACTTCTCGGAGGACATTGATGATGTCCGCCCGATCCATTGGTTGTCCGTCCTCAACGACAGCACAGCTAGCCAACCTGTCCGCTCTTTCATTTCGCCGTACTCCCGAATGTCCAAGGACATAGACAATGGTGACCTTACGTATTTTGGATTTCTGCAGCGACTCTACCCAATGCATGCGTATAGAGCTCGCCTCCACTTTTTTTTATCATGCTCACCGAATCACTCAGTATACATGCGTAGGTATAGTCTTGTGACTCTAACCATTTGAATGTCTTGGTCACTGCCATCACCTCCATTGTCATACTACTCATGGTCATGACGTATACACCACTGTCTTCTTAGACTATTCTGTCTGCCGAGCGTGCTGTAAATGCCCATGTATTTCTTTGGTGTCGTCTTACAGATCCGTCTGTATAGATGACTGTATCTTTCTCATTGGTGTTATCGCAGATGAGACCGTTGACCTCTGTAATAACCACGACCGAGTTCTGTTCCCTACTTTTCCTGTCGAGTGCGACAATACACGAGAAAGTCCCCTTGAACGATGTAGGCACCGGTATCCACTCCTCACCAACGCTGATATTGGTAAGCCCACAGACCTGTTTGATGACATCTTCTGCTCGACCCACCCATGATTTGCCTCTTTTTAGCCTGGTACCTTTCTCTGTGTTGAGCACGTGGTGCAATGGATGCTCTGTATCTGTACTAATCTTCAGGTATGCTCGTGCTCTCCAGATCTTGATTCTGTCATCCATGGTTGAAAGCCAAGAAGATACCTAATTGCTACACAGGGAGTGTCCCCTTGTACATCCCAAGACAATGCGCATGGCTTCATTTTGTATTTTCTCCAGCCTATCAATTTGAGTCGTACTGACAGTAAGAATTGCCAGGGCATACCCGATTGGTGCGAGGACTAATCCCTGGAACAGAAGAGTAAGTAGCCTCTGCTCGATGTTGGCAGCTGCCATGATCTTCAAGGCGGCTAATACTTTACGGGATTTTGTTATCACATGGTCGACGTGGTCCCGAAAACACAGGCTGCGATCAAACTTAACTCCGAGGTTTGTCATCAACTTGTCCCTGGTCACCTCATCAGCTCCCATTCGTACTACCAGTGTGGTTCCTATGTATTTATATTCGTCTACTTGTTTTAGTTGTCTGCCGTCTATAGTTATATTGATGTTCTGTTTCTCTGTTGATGTTGATTTTCTTGTTGGTCTTGATTTTCTTGTTTTTGTTGAATTTCTTGCTGATGTTGATTTCCTTGTTGATGTTGATTTTCGATTGATTTTGCCTGGATCCAGGATTAAAATCATACAAATCAATAATTGTCTTGTCAGATAAGCGTGTGAGTTAAAACGTTAACTACATTCATTGTTATACATTATAGCCTTGTTCTCTGTATGGTTCAACAGGTTTTGTTGTGTTCTACCAGAGCAATAAAGATAGATATAAATAACGTGTCCAATTAATTGCTTGCTAGTATTATATTTTCTGCATTATTCATTATGTGAGGCACAATCGAAAGGGATTAATAACGCAGCCGTTAGTTTTAGTAATAAACGGGTCCGCTGCTTGGTTCACGGCCATCAATCATACACAGCTCACGTAGTGCATTCAGCGCAGATTGCTATCGCTAACAATTTATCTGGGACACTCAACACATACTCCCACTACGCATTACTGAGTAAACAATCACGGAAATCACTTTGGATAGAGTACCAAGCATGCAAATCGGCTCACGCAAATATATCCGGCTTGAAGGCACACTTGCACTCAGGGAAATACTTCCGACAATAGGTCTTGTACTGAACTTTGACCCGGATTTGAAAACTGCCATTAAAGTTTGATACTGATTGGTTAGCTTTTTATAGCAATATCGGTTGTCAGGAAATGAAAGACGATTGGTCCAAAAATAAGGAGCTTTACTGTACGAGGACATTAGTTGGAGGGAAAAAACAAACACATGCACACAAACATGAAGCGTAACAGATTTATTACACACTATTGTCCCCTTGATTAAATCATGCACACCAACTTAGATTCTCAACTCGCATCGAGCGATGCAAAGCATGCCAGGTAAATGAAAAGTTGGTGAGAAAATGCAGGCAGAACAGCATACCAGAGAACCGTGACGTGTCTAGTGGACATCTCCACATCAGAGACAGATCAGCTGGAAAGATTATACTGACTAGTTAGTCTGATGAGACTGTCATCTCAGGAGTGATCATTACTAACAATTGTTACTTTAGAGAAAAGTTTCAGTGAGTTACATATTAAGTAACAATTGCAAGTAATGGTATGCTGAAGGTGGATAAATTGAGCTACATGATGTCATATCTGATGATTATCAGAATTATCATTCGAGAACGAAGGAAGAAACATATTCTCTCAAATATGTATTCTTGTTTTAATACCTATTGAAGCAGTTCAAAAAATAAGTTTTATTAACATGTATTGTATTCTGGCATTAGGAGAGCTGGGAGTACAAGTCATAACAAAATTACTCAATGTATTACTCAATGTATTTCCAGTATATAATACTGGACACATACCCGAAGATCTACTAAAATCTATCTTTGTAGCCATACGGAAGAAGTCATGCACCACTGATTGGGAAAACCATCGCACTGTTAGTCTCATGAGCCATATGACTAAAATATTACTAAGAATAATCATGAGACGTGTAAGGAACAAATTAAAACCAGAAATAAGTGAGGAACAATTTGGATTTGTGGAAGGAAAGGGCACCAATAATGTAATATACATCTTAAGAACATTGATAGAAAGCTCTATAGAGGTAAAGAATGATCTATATATGTGCTTTATAGACTACGCGAAAGCATTTGACAAAGTAAAGCATGTGGAAATAATCAATATGCTGGAGAAATTAAACATTGATGGCAAGGATCTGCGAATCATAAAAAAGATGTACTGGCAGCAAACAGTAGCAATACGAATTAACAACCAAACAGAACAATTCCCATTTATAAAACAGGGAGTCAGACAAGGCTGTGTTCTGTCACCAGATTTGTTTTCACTTTACAGCGAATATATTATGAGATCAATAGTAGACAAAAAAGGAATTGAAGTCAACGGTCACAACATAAATAATTTGCGATATGCGGGTGACACAGTCTTAATAGTAGAGACAGAGAATGAACTACAGGAAATGATAGACATAATAGTAAAATAAAGCAACAAGTAAGGTCTCAGTCTGAATGGAAAGAAAACAGAAGTAATGGTTATATCGATGAAACAATCATCACCATCATGCAGCATAAAAATAAACAGGACAAATTTGAAACAAGTGCAACGTTTCAAATACTTGGGCACAATAATAACATCAGATGGGAGATGCACCACAGAAATAAAAAGCAGAATAGCTCAGGCCAAAATAGCATTTCAGAAATGAAAAATATCTTATGCAACAAATCTATGTCAATATAAATGAGAAAGAGAGTTCATGGGTGCTATATAGAACCAATTCTGACCAATGGAAGCGAATCATGGACAGTAGGCAAACAAATGAAAATACGATTAGAGGCCACAGAGATGAGATTTCTCAGAAGAATGTTAAAAGTTCCCTGGACAGCAAAAAGACCAATGAGGAAGTTCTCAAAGAGGCCAACACAAAAAGGGAGCTCTTAAAAAACATCAGAAAGAAGCAATCAACATTTTTTGGGCACATCATGAGAAGAGGAAAGTCGGAATATTTGGTTACAACTGGCAAAATAAAAGGAAAGAGAGATCGTGGACGACAAAGAGAGAAAATACTGCATAGCTTGGTGTCATGGCATGGAAAACAGTCAACAACAGAACTGATACGATGCACTGTGGATAGAAGATTGTGGAGGGACATGATCGCCTACGCCAAACGGTATGGCACATGATGATGATGATTATATTCTGTTTTGATAAAATCAATATACATTTCTGAATAACCTTCTAGTATTTTATATTCTTTTATTATTGTTTTCACTATATATATATATATATATATATATATATATATATATATATATATATATATATATATCTTCCTCTCAGTATTAAATATTCTTCTCTCACTCACACTTTCTACGCTTTCTTCTCTCCATTTTTTCTTTCTACATCCATCCCATTCTCTTCGTCTCACATTCACTTCTCTTTCACTTCTCTGTGTTTACCTACCCTGTTGTCGCATCTTCTTTCTCTCATTTGTTTGCCTACTCTGTCCTCGCATCTTCTTTCTCTCATATGTTTGCCTACTCTATCATACTAACCCCTTTCTCTCCTGTGTTTGACTACCGTGTCCTCGTATCTTCTTTCTCTCCTATGTTTGCTTACTCTGTCCTCATATCTTCTTTCTCTCCTATGTTTGCCTACTCTGTCCTCGCATCTTCTTTCTCTCCTATGTTTGCCTACTTTGTCCTAGTAGCCCTTTTCTCACCTATGTTTGCCTACCGTGTCCTCGTATCTTCTTTCTCTCCTATGTTTGCCTACTCTATCCTCGCATCTTCTTTCTCTCCTATGTTTGCCTACTTTGTCCTAGTAGCCCTTTCTCTCCTATGTTTGCCTACTGTTTCCTAGTATCTTCTTTCTCCCCTATGTTCGCCTACTCTGTCCTCATATCTTCTTTCTCTCCTATGTTTGCCTACTCTGTCCTAGTATTCTCTTTCTCTCCTATGTTTGCTTACTCTGTCCTAGTATTCTCTTTCTCTCCTATGTTTGCTTACTCTGTCCTAGTATTCTCTTTCTATCCTATGTTTGCTTACTCTGTCCTAGTATTCTCTTTCTCTCCTATGTTTGCTTACTCTGTCCTAGTATTCTCTTTCTCTCCTATGTTTGCTTACTCTGTCCTAGTATTCTCTTTCTCTTCTATGTTTGCTTACTCTGTCCTAGTATTCTCTTTCTCTTCTATGTTCGCCTACTCTGTCCTCATATCTTCTTTCTCTCCTAAGTTTGCCTACTCTGTCCTAGTATTCTCTTTCTCTCCTATGTTTGCTTACTCTGTCCTAGTATTCTCTTTCTCCCCTATGTTCGCCTACTCTGTCCTCATATCTTCTTTCTCTCCTAAGTTTGCCTACTCTGTCCTAGTATTCTCTTTCTCTCCTATGTTTGCTTACTCTGTCCTAGTATTCTCTTTCTCTCCTATGTTTGCTTACTCTGTCCTAGTATTCTCTTTCTCTTCTATGTTTGCCTACTCTTACCTAGTAAACCCTTTCTCTCCTATGTTTGCCTACTCTTACCTAGTAAACCCTTTCTCTCCTATGTTTGCCTACTCTATATTACTAAATTATATTACTCTATAAACTATATTACTCTATATTACCGGTCGCCAGAGTGACAAAGGGTGTCCCGCCACAAAATTTATGCCATCATATGCCAACGATGCCACATGACCTATATTGGTGAGTCTGGGAGAAGATTAGCGGAAAGATTTTGTCAACATCTACGTGATGTCCAACAAAATACTGGTACTCCGGTGTCTTCCCACTTCAACTCTCCTGATCACAAGGTCAAAGACGACATCCGTGTCACTGGTATTGTCCTTTGTCACTCTGGCGACCGCAGCCGCTATACTTTGGAAAATCGCCTTATAGTCCAGTATGGTTCACTGACCCCGAGAGGTTTGAATGTATCACACTCATACGCATAGTTTCCTTTTGGTTGCTCCTTCCATTTTGCATAGCCTTCTCTACTACACATATTTGGGTTCTTTGGTCTACTTACTATGCCATGCTTTTTATAGTTCTTCTCCTCTAGTCCCTTATGAAACACTTCGGTGTTCTCCTCTATAATTTTTTTTCTGTGCTCCTTACCCCTCATTTATTTTTATTGTACCCCACTCTCAAACATCTCACTCTTAGCGTCTTTTTAAACCTGTCAGTCTACTATTCGATTCTTTTTCCTTTGTGTTTGCACACTGACCCCTGTGTTAACTCATCTGGTTCTGTGTACATTAACGCACTTTTTTGCACGATTTTCGACGTTCAGGAAAGCCGCACTTGGTTGCGATTTCATTTTGGATATGACAGGATAGTTTTATTTATTTTTGTCGTTTTCTTTAACACATTTCGATTGTTTTTGTTTTGGTTGTTTCGTTATCAGTTTTGTGTGTGTGTTTTTTTTTATTGTTCCTGATGAAGGCCTATTGAGCCGAAACGTTGTTTAGTCTGTGTCGTCCACTTGTCACGTAAAGCTTCTTACATACCATTTTTTTATTTTTTTAATTTTTTTCTTACCTAGTAACCTCTTTCTCTCCTATGTTTGCCTACGCTGTCCTCGTATCTTCTTTCTCTCCTATGTTTGCCTACTCTGTCCAAGTAACCCCTTTCTCTCCTATGTTTGCCTACTCTGTCCTAGTATCCTCTTTCTCTCCTATATTTATCCACTCTTTCCTAGTATCTTCTTTCTCTCCTATGTTCGCCTATTTTGTCCTGGTAACCCCTTTCTCTCCTATGTTTGCCTACTCTGTCCTAGTATCCTCTTTCTTTCCTATATTTATCCACTCTTTCCTAGTATCTTCTTTCTCTCCTACGTTTGCCTACTCTGTCCTAGTAACCCCTTTCTCTACTATGTTTGCCTACTCTGTCCTAGTATCCTCTTTCTCTCCTATATTTATCCACTCTTTCCTAGTATCTTCTTTCTCTCCTATGTTCGCCTATTTTGTCCTGGTAACCCCTTTCTCTCCTATGTTTGCATACTCTGTCCTCGTATCTTCTTTCTCTCCTATGTTTGCCTACTCTGTCCTCGTATCTTCTTTCTCTCCTATGTTTGTCTACTCTGTCCTAGTATCTTCTTTCTCTCCTATGTTTGCCTACTCTGTCCTAGTAACCCCTTTCTCTCCTATGTTTGCCTACTCTGTCCTAGTACCCCTTTCTCTCCTATGTTTGCCTACTCTGTCCTAGTAACCCCTTTCTCTCCTATGTTTGCCTACTCTGTCCTAGTAACCCCTTTCTCTCCTATGTTTGCTTACTCTGTCCTAGTATCCTTTTTCTCTCCTATATTTATCCACTCTTTCCTAGTATCTTCTTTCTCTCCTACGTTTGCCTACTCTGTCCTAGTAACCCCTTTCTCTCCTATGTTTGCCTACTCTGTCCTAGTATCCTCTTTCTCTCCTATATTTATCCACTCTTTCCTAGTATCTTCTTTCTCTCCTATGTTCGCCTATTTTGTCCTGGTAACCCCTTTCTCTCCTATGTTTGCCTACTCTGTCCTAGTATCTTCTTTCTCTCCTATGATTGCCTACGCTGTCCTCGTATCTTCTTTCTCTCCTATGTTTGCCTACTCTGTCCTAGTAACCCCTTTCTCTCCAATGTTTGCCTACTCTGTCCTAGTAACCCCTTTCTCTCCTATGTTTGCCTACTCTGTCCTAGTAACCCCTTTCTCTCCTATGCTTGCTTACTCTGTCCTAGTATTCTCTTTCTCTCCTATGTTTGCCTACTCTGTCCTAGTATCTTCTTTCTCTCCTATGATTGCCTACGCTGTCCTCGTATCTTCTTTCTCTCCTATGTTTGCCTACTCTGTCCTATTAACCCCTTTCTCTCCTATGTTTGCCTACTCTGTCCTAGTATCTTCTTTCTCTCCTATGATTGCCTACGCTGTCCTCGTATCTTCTTTCTCTCCTATGTTTGCCTACTTTGTCCTTATATCTTCTTTCTCCTCCCTTTTCTTCTTATTGTTTAATTAACAAACCAACTTCGACCTTTTCCTTTCTCATTTCCCTTGACTTTCATCTTTTATTATTGCCTTCAATTTTATTTAATCTCCCCCCCCCCGTCTCTCTCCTTCTCTCTCTCCTTCTCTCTCTCCTTCTCTCTCTCCCTCTCTCTCCTTCTCTCTCTCCTTCTCTCTCTCCTACTCCCTCCTTCTCTCCCTCCTTATCTCTCTCCTCTCTCTCTCTCCCTCCCCCCCCCCCCTCTCTCTCTCTATATATATATATATAACGTTTGCACATTTCAACCCTTTAACACCTCTTTTCTCTGTCCCTATTCATCATCATCGAGTGCCGTCTCCGCAACGAAGGTTGGCTACCATGGAGCGCCATTCTGCTCTGTCTCTTGCTTTGATGGTGCAGGTTGTCATAGGCTGATTTGTCCATCTTTTGATGTTTCTCGTCCATGTTAGACTTGGTCTGCCTCTTTTACCTTGCATTCTCCCCTCCAGGATTACTTTTAGTAGGCTGTTGTGTCTTTTAACATGGCCCAAAAATCGCATTTGTCTTGTTTGAATTGTGTTTAGTAGTTCTCTTTTCATTTTTAGTTGCTTTAAGACTTCGTCGTTTGTTTTCTTTTCCTTTCTGTTTCTGTTTTCTTGTCTAATGTCCATGTTTCTGCACCATATAGGAATATTGAGAAGATGTAACATTTTGCTATTCTTAGTTTTAGCGCTGGTGTTATTTGTTTTGATGTTAGTATGTTCTTCATGACATTAAAATTACTTTTTGCCATTCCACTTCTTTTGTTTATTTCAGTTGTACATTTTCAATCACTGGTTATAGTATGTCCAAGGTAGTTGTAGTTCTGCACTGTCTCCAGGTCTATTCCTTCAATTTTGATATCCATTTGTGGGTTTTGAGTATTTCCTTTGTTTATGATCATAGTTTTAGTCTTTTTGATATTCATATCTAGTCCATATTTTTGCTTATTATGTTTATTTCATTAAGTAATTGCAGATCTTTAGGATTTTCTGCTAATAGTAAAGTATCATCAGCATATCTTAGGTTATTGATTATCTTTCCATTAATTTGTAGGCCTGGCATCTCTGTGATGTATTTAAAGATTTGCTCAGTGTATAGATTGAACAAGCTTGTTATGCATCCCTGTCTTACTCCTCTTTTTATATCAATTGGTGTAGAGTTCTCTTTGTTATATTTTATTATTGCTGTTTGCTCCCAGTATAGATTGCATATTAGTCGTATGTCCATGTCATCTAGATGTATCTTTTTTAGGCATTCTATAAGTTATTGGTAGGCATTCTATTGGTTTGTTTACTTCTGTGTACTTTTCGATTAATATTCTCATGCAGAATATGGCTTCTTTTGTCCCTCTATTTTTCCTAAATCCAAATTGGTGCTCACCTAATTCAGTATTGTTTTTATTCTGAATCCTACCTTGTATAACTTTTAGCAAGATTTTTGTAACATGGCTCATTAGGCTTATTGTTCTAAAGTTACTGCATTCAACTGCACCATTTTTATTAGGCAATCTGTCCCTATTATCTCTACCAATTTCTTTCTATTGTCACTAACGTCCCTAAGTCCGCCTCAAGAAAACATGCTACTTTCAATCTGTTTGCTATTTCTCAACTAGGGGCAAGTTCTATGTTTAGTCCACACTACCTGGACACTTGGCAATACTTCTCCATCATCCACACTGTGTTTCATGTTATCGATCCCGTGTATCTACAATGATGAACGATTTCAATAAGTCCATCTGAAGCTGGGATTCTCCTGACAAGGACAACCACCCAACCAACTGTAAACATTCTGAAATGTTGCATTTAGCAGAAAATTAAAAACCAGCCAGGAAATATTATTCTTGAAAGAATTCAGAATTCGTCTTAACTGACAATTTTTGAGCCAAAAAGAAAAATAAATAAGAAATTGTATATATGATATTGGGCTGTAAATCTTGAAATGTCTACAGCAAGCCAGATTGTGTCGGAAGCTCTTGTCAAATATTCAGATATTAACATTCGCGACATTGTCGAAACCTTGAATGTGTTGAGAAACTCGAAGGGATGTATGCTGGACTGGAGAGAAAGAGGAAGAAAAGAATGAAAGAAAAGCAGAAGATAGACATCACACACTGAAAAAAGGAACCCTAATTTGAAAAGAGAAAACCCTGATAATCGTGTTAACTAAATAGTAAGTATACTAACTAATTCTTTATGAAAAGATCTTAATATTTGTTAACTTGAAAGTAAGTGATTTGTTTCGCTTCATTTTGAAACCTTTGTTTGGTTACATAGCTTACTTTGCAGCATATTTTGCCGCGAAAACCAAGTTGACAACCGCTCTGCTTTCTTATACGACTAACTCGAAGTCAATCGAAGATAAGATACACAATTGTGCACACCATGGTCTGAGTATAAAGTAAAGTACTCCCGTCACGCCAAGTGGCGTATAGGGAATTTGGTGTTCATCATCATCATCATGTGCCATACCGTTTGGCGTAGGTGATCATGTCCCTCCACAAGCTTCTATCTACAGTGCATCGTATCAGTTCTGTTGTTGACTGTTTTCCATGCCATGACACCAAGCTATCCAGTATTTTCTCTCTTTGTCGTCCGCGATCTCTCTTTCCTTTTATTTTGCCAGTTGTAACCAAGTATTCCAACTTTCCTCTTCTCATGATGTGCCCAAAAAATGTTGATTGCTTCTTTCTGATGTTTTTTAAGAGCTCCCTTTTTATGTTGGCCTCTTTGAGAACTTCCTCATTGGTTTTTTTCGCTGTCCAGGGAACTTTCAACATTCTCCTGAGAAATCCCATCTCTGTGGCCTCTAATCGTCTTTTCATTTGTTTCTCTACTGTCCATGATTCGCTTCCATAGGTCAGAATTGGTTCTATATAGCACCGATGAACTCTCTTTCTCATTTATATTGATATAGATTTGTTGCATAATATATTTTTCATTTTCTGATGCTACTTTGGCCTGAGCTATTCTGCTTTTTATTTCTGTGGTGCATCTCCCATCTGATGTTATTATTGTGCCCAAGCATTTGTATTGAAGTTGTTTCAGATTTGTCTCGTTTATTTTTATGCTGCATGATGGTGGTGATTGTTTCTTCGATATAACCATTACTTCTGTTTTCTTACTATTCAGACTGAGACCTTTCTTGTTGCTTTCTTCCACTATTATGTCTATCATTTCTTGTAGTTCGTTCTCTGTCTCTGCTATTAAGACTGTGTCATCCGCATATCGCAAATTATTTATGTTGTGACCGTTGACTTCAATTCCTTTTTTGTCTACTATTGATCTCATAATATATTCGCTGAAAAGTGAAAACAAATCTGGTGACAAAACACAGTCTTGTCTGACTCCTTGCTTTATATATTGGAATTGTCCTGTTTGGTTGTTAATTCGTATAGCTGCTGTTTGTTGCCAGTACATGTTTTTTTTATGATTCGCAGATCCTTGCCATCAATGTTTAAATTCTCCAGCATATTGATTATTTCCACATGCTTTACTTTGTCAAATGCTTTCGTGTAGTCTATAAAGCACATATATAGATCTTTCTTTACCTCTATAGATCTTTCTATCAATGTTCTTAAGATGTATATTACATTATTGGTGCCCTTTCCTTCCACAAATCCACATTGTTCCTCACTTATTTCTGGTTTTATTTTGTTCCTTAAGCGTCTCATGATTATTCTTAGTAATATTTTAGTCATATGGCTCATGAGACTAATAGTGCGATGGTCTTCACAATCAGTGGCTCCTGACTTCTTCGGTATGGCTACAAAGATAGATTTTAGTAGATCTTCGGGTATGTGTCCAGTGTTATATATGTCATTTAGTAATTTTGTTATGACTTGTACTCCCAGCTCTCCTAATGCATTTATCTCTTCGATTGTTATATTGTCAGGACCTGGAGCTTTGCCTCTTTTCATGTGTTGAATTGCGTCCTCCGCTTCACTCTGCATTATTGGTGGTCCTGTGTCTTCATTTGAATTGTTTGGTTCTGGTCTTTCATCATCATAGAGTTGACTGATATATTCTGTCCATCATTCCATTGTCTTCTCCTGTCCCATTATTATTTGGTGTTAGTGACGATAAATTGTACAGACCTTCGGCACATACTTTTTGGGGTAATTTGATCGGTATTACACCCGTGCCGCTTTACTTTCCCAGAAAATAATCCGGTACCCATTAAAGGCTGGGTGAACCTGGAAGCCGTCGGTTGGGATCAAACCCTACCTCTTGTCCTTTGTAATTTAAAGGTGTGTGAACCCGAAATTTTCAACGCCACTGTTAAGTCAGTCCTATTATATGGCTGTGAAACATGGAGAACAACAAAATTGACAATCATGAAGATACAGACTTTCATTAATGGATGTTTCTTCTACCTTTTCGCTCCCAGTGGAGCATAGGTCTTCAACAAACACTTTCCAAGTCGTTCTGTTTTTTGCAATTCTTTTACAATCATTCCATGTCTTCCCCATCATCTTCATCTCTGCTTCGATCTGTCTTCTCCAAGAATTCCTTGGTCTTCCTCTTTGTCTTTTCCCCTGGGGATTCCAAAAAGGGCCTGTTGTGTAATACTCTCAGTTGGCTTCCGTAGTGTGTGTCCTATTCATCGCCATCGTCTTCGCTGTATCTCTCTATCCACTGGCATTTGACCGGTACATTTCCATAATTCTATGTTAGTGACGTTGTCCTGCCATTTCCATCCCTTTATTCTGCGTAAGCATCCATTATTGAAAGTCTGTACCTTCGTGATTGTCAATTTTGTTATTCTCCATGTTTCACAGCCATATAATAGGACCGACTTAACATTTGAGTTGAAGATTTTTATTTTTGTATTTAGCCTAATTTCTTTGGATTTGCATATGTTTCCCAGTGCCGTGAAAGCTCCTCTTGCTTTTGATATCCTTATTTTGGTATCATTTTCTGTTCCTCCCTCTTTATCTATATTACTGCCCAGATATATGTAAGATTGTACGTCTAGTAGAGGTATTTCTCCTAGTTTTATGTGGTTACTGCCAACTGCATTAATTCTCATAATATTTGTCTTATCTCTATTAATCTTTAGTCCTAGCTGCTGTGATCTCTCATCTAATATACTCATTTTATCCTGCATCTGTTGATGGCTTTGTGATAGGAGAGCTATGTCATCAGCAAAGTCTAAATCATCAAGTTGTTTGGTCAGTTACCACTGGATCCCATTTCTGTTGTTTTGAGTTATTTTCATAATCCAATCTATGGCCAGTAGAAAGGGAAATGGGGACAGAAGGCATCCTTGCCTTACTCCTGTTCTTATTTCAAATGCTTCTGTAAGCTGTCCTTCATGCACCGCACTACATTTTGTTCCTTCATACATTGTTTTTATCAGGTTAATAAACTTTATGGGGATTCCGTAATGACTCTGCAACTTCCAAAGCATTCTTCTGTCTAAACTATCAAATGCCTTTTCGTAATCTATGAATCCAATATAAAGTGGCGATTTTAGTTCCAAACTTTGTTCAACTATTATACGTAGAGTAGTTATTTGATCAGCACATGATCTGTTCTTCCTAAAACTTGCGTGTTCATTTCTCAAGAAACATGGAGAACAACAAAATTGACAATCATGAAGATACAGACTTTCATTAATCGATGCTTACGCAGAATAAAAGGTTGGAAATGGCAGGACAAAATCACTGACATAGAATTATGGAAATGTACCAGTCAAATACCAGTGGATAAATAGATACAGCGAAGACGATGGCACTGGATAGGACACACACTGCGGAAGCCAACTGAGAGTATTACACAACAGGCCCTTTTTGAATCCCCAGGGGAAAAGACAAAGAGGAAGACCAAGAAATTCTTGGAGAAGACAGATAGAAGCAGAGATGAAGATGATGGGGAAGACATGTAATGATTGTAAAAGAATGGCAAGAAACAGAACGACTTGGTAAGTGTTTGTTGAAAACATATGCTCCACAGGGAGCTGAAAGGTAGAAGAAGAAGAACCCTGAAGCCATCGGTTGGGATCGAACCCTACCGCTTTTCTTTTGTAGTCGAGTTCACTAACCACTGAGCTATCGCGGCTCCATAAAAAGTGTTAGTGAATGATTAAGTTATGAGTGAACATCCGAAATGACTAAAGGAAGCTTTGTCTGTCTGTGGGATCGCACTTACACACAGGACCATACATCTTCGATACAATTATTCGGGTCTGTTAGCTCTTCCAGTAGGTTCTATTATTTGTTCACAATTGGTCTCTACTCTCTAAATTGTTTAATCCTCTGTGATGATCACTGACTGGCTTACTAACATGCACTGATTAAATGACTGATTGATTCACTCACTCACTCATTCACTTGCTAACATTCTCTTATCCCCATCATTCTACCTACCCATTCACCCACCACTACTCACTCACTCATTCACTTATTCATCCCACTCACTCACTCACTCACTCACTCACTCACTCACTCACTCACTCACTCACTCACTCACTCACTCACTCACTCACTCACTCACTCACCAACTCACTCACTCATCCGACCCGCTCTTACACCTTGCTCACTCACTCACTCACTCACTCACTCACTCACTCACTCACTCACTCACTCACACACACACACTCACTCTCACTCAAACACTCGCCCACTCACTCAATAACCTCCCCCTTCGTCTTACCAAACTCACTCATTTATTTATTCCACCAACACACCACTCCACACTCCTGCTTTCTTTACCAGTTCACTCATTCTCCAAATTCTCCCACTCCTACCAAAACACTCACACTCCTTTATCTAAACGATGTATACTCAATGCCTCAAAAAATGAAAAGAAGCAAAAAAAATATTACTCGTTTTAGAGCTACATCTGTCATGGAGAATATCCAACTATAGATTTCGTTAGGCCTGCAGGCTTAGAGGAAATTCAGGGAACACTCCCCAACTGTTTTCAGGTTTGCAAGCAGGAGAGGTTGTGGTTAGAGTGAAGTCAGCCGTCTATAGCTCCTATAGCTAAATACGTCACGCTAGTTGAAGGGTTTTATTTTCTGCCCACGAGTCTTAGTAGATCTGTAGTTGGCTGTTCATGGTGCACGAACTATATTTAGACTCTCACGTGATGTCGCTTGAACAAAATTATGCTCTGATTGGAAAATCTATACAGAGCGTGACAGCACGTAGTGCTTGCCTCAACGGCCTATGACCTTTGACCTCTTCCACAGATTTGCACGTCACTAACCATAACTCTAGGCCAACTCTAATCCAATTCGGAATAATTTCCCCTGTTCCTTCTTCAGCAGCTCGATGACTATGTGATCATCCTCTGCACGTATACAGGAAATTACAGATATAGTTTTCAGATTTAAACAAACTGCGATATCTTCACGTATCAGCCTTAATCATCCGACTTAAATATATTATTTTAGAGTACCGCGTTTCTCTTTTCTTTATGATCGCTACTCTCTTGGCCAGACAGATAGTCTTTATCAAGATTCATCTTCAGGAGATCGAGAATGATCTTAACCAGTTATGGTTTGATTCACTGATTTTGAAACAAACATTTAGAAATGAGTTGTAGACAGCTGTTGGTTCAGGTTAACCTTCGGAATGCATTATTTAAACCTGCCATTAACATTAACCGCATCAAAAATACAAATGCATCTGTAAAATCAAAATACATAACACGTAACCTAACCGTTGTACTAACGTAAATGGAAATACTAACCAAAACACAAATCCTAACACAAACAGTGAATTTACAATATCTAACTGCCAATAAAACATCAGGCAGTAATTAAAGCTCAAAACACTTAGCAACTTGCAAACACTAACTTAAATTTCAAATACTGATTCAAATCTCACATACTAACTCAAATCTGAAATACTAACTGAAATCTCAAACATTAACAGACTCAACCTAACACTACATCACCATTTACAGTCTCTACCTAAAACACGACATCGCTATTTACAGTCTCAACCTAAAACACGACATCACCATTTACAGTCTCAACCTAAAACATTACATCACCATTTACAGGCTCAACCTAAAACAATACATCACCATTTACAGTCTCAACCTAAAACAATACATCACCATTAACAGTCTCAATCTAAAACACTAGATCACCATTTACAGTCTCAACCTAAAACACTACATCACCATTTACAGTCTCTACCTAAAACACGACATCACTATTTACAGTCTCAACCTAAAACACGACATCACCATTTACAGTCTCAACCTAAAACATTACATCACCATTTACAGGCTCAACCTAAAACAATACATCACCATTTACAGTCTCAACCTAAAACAATACATCACCATTAACAGTCTCAACCTAAAACACTACATCACCATTTACAGTCTCAACCTAAAACACTACATCACCATTTACAGTCTCAACCTAAAACACTACATCACCATTAACAGTCTCAACCTAAAACATTATATCAACATTAAGAATCTTTCAACCACATTATATCACCATTTACAGTCTCAACCTAAAACACCACATCACCATTAACAGTCTCAACCTAAAACATTACATCACCATTTACAGTCTCAACCTAAAACGCAACATCACCATTAACAGTCTCAACCTAAAACATTACATCACCATTAAGAATCTCAACCTAAATCACTACATCGCCATTAATAGTCTCAACCTAACACTACATAACCATTAATAATCTCAGCTGTATGCTATATCGCCGTCAACAATTTCTACCCTACATTAAAATTTTCTACCCCACGTTAATAATTTCAACCCTAAATTAACAAATTCCACCCCACATTAACAATTTCTACCCCACATTAACAATTTCTACTCTACATTAACAATTTCTACCCCACATTAACAATTTCTACCCCACATTAACAATTTTTACCCTAAATTAAAAATGTCTACCCCACATTAACAATTTTTACCCTAAATTAAAAATGTCTACCCCACCCCCTAAATTACTACCCACATTAACAATTTTTACCCTAAATTAAAAATGTCTCATCACCATTGAGTGCCGTCTCCGCAACGAAGGTTGGCTACCATGGAGCGCCATTTTGCTCTATCTCTTGCTTTGATGGTGCAGGTTGTCATCGGTTGATTTGTCCATCTTTTGATGTTACTCGTCCATGTTAATCTTGGTCTGCCTCTGCCTCTGTTACCTTGTATTTTCCCCTCCAGGATCACTTTCAGTAGGCTGTTGTGTCTTTTAACATGGCCTAAGAATCGCATTTGTCTTGTTCTAATTGTGTTCAGAAGTTCTCTTTTCATTTTTAGTTGTTTTAAGACTTTGTCATTTGTTTTCTTTTCCTTCCATCCAATTCTACCTATTCTTCTACATATCCACATTTCAAAGGCTTCAATTCTCTGTTCTGTTTTCTTGTCTAATGTCCATGTTTCAGCACCATATAGGAATATTGAGAAGATGTAACATTTTGCTATTCTTAGTTTTAGCTCTGGTGTTATTTGTTTTGATGTTAGTATGTCCTTCATGACATTAAAATTACTTTTTGCCATTCCTATTCTTTTGTTTATTTCAGTTGTACATTTTCCATCACTGGTTATAGTATGTCCAAGGTAGTTATATTTCTGAACTGTCTTAAGGTCTATTCCTTCAATTTTGATATCCACTTGTGGGTTTTGAGTATTTTCTTTGTTTATGATCATAGTTTTAGTCTTTTTGATATTCATATCTAGTCCATATTTTTTGCTTGTCGTGTTTATTTCATTAAGTAATTGTTGTAGGTCTTTAGGATTTTCTGCTAGTAGTACAGTATCGTCAGCATATCTTAGGTTATTGATTATCTTTCCATTAATTTGTAGGCCTGGCATCTCTATGATGGTTTTAAAGATTTGCTCAGTGTATAGATTGAACAAGCTTGATGATAGGATGCATCCTTGTCTTACTCCTCTTTTTATATCAATGGGTGTAGAGAACTCTTTGTTATATTTTATTATTGCTGTTTGCTACCAGTATAGATTGCATATTAGTCGTATATCCATGTCATCTAGATGTATCTCTTTTAGGCATTCTATAAGTTGTTTGTGGTGTACTCTATCAAAAGCTTTGGTGTAGTCTATGAAGCAGGCATATATTGGTTTGTTTACTTCTGTGTATTTTTCGATTAATGTTCTCATGCAGAATATGGCTTCTTTTGTCCCGCTATTTTTCCTAAATCCAAATTGCTGCTCACCTAATTCAGTATTGATTTTATTCTGAATCCTTCCTTGTATAACTTTTAGCAAGATTTTTGTAACATGGCTCATTAGGCTTATTGTTCTAAAGTCACTGCATTCAACTACACCATTCTTTTTAGGCAATGCAATGAAAGTTGATGTTTTTAGTTCATTTGGTATGTATCCTGTGTGGTATATGTCGTTGCATATGTCTGTAATCACTTCAATGCCAAAATCTTCAAGTGCCTGTATCATCTACAGTCTACAAAAATGTCTACCCCAAATTAAATATTTCTACCCCACAATAATAATGTCCGCACCACATTAACAATATCTAACCACATTAACAATTTCTACCCTACATTAACAATTTCTACCCCACGTTAATAATTTCTACCCTACATTAACAATTTCTACCCCACGTTAACAATTTCTACCCTACATTAACAATTTGTACCCCACATTAACAATTTCGACCCCACGTTAACAATTTCTACCCCACATTAACAATTTCTACCCCACATTAATAATTTCTATCCCACATTAACAATTTCTACACCACGTTAACAATTTTTAATCTATATTAACAATTTCTACCCCACATTAACAATTTATGCCCCACGTTAACAATTTCTACCCTACATTTACAATTTCTACCCCACGTTAACAATTTCTAATCAACATTAACAATTTCTACCCCACATTAACAATTTCTACCCCACATTAACAATTTCTACCCCACATTAACAATTTCTACCCCACGTTAACAATTTCTACCCCACATTAACAATTTCTGCCCCACGTTAACAATTTCTGCCCCACATTAACAATTTCTACCCCACATTAACAATTTCTACCCCACATTAACAATTTCTGCCCCACGTTAACAATTTCTACCCCACATTAACAATTTCTGCCCCACGTTAACAATTTCTACCCCAAATTAACAATTTCTACCCCACGTTAATAATTTCTACCCACGTTAACAATTTCTGCCCCACGTTAACAATTTCTATCCCACATTAACAATTTCTACCCCACATTAACAATTTCACCCCACATTAACAATTTGTACCCCACATTAATAATTTCTACCCCACATTAACAATTTGTACTCCACATTAACAAATTCTTCCCCACATTAACAAATTCATCCCCATATTAACAATGTCCGCCCACATTAATAATTTCTACCCCACATTAACAACTTCTACTCCACATTAACAAATTCTTCCCCACAGTAACAAATTCATCCCCATATTAACAATGTCCGCCCACATTAACAATTTCTACCCCACATTAACAATTTGTAACCTACATTAATAATTTCTACCCAACATTACAATTTCTAACCTACATTAACAATTTAAACCCCACTTAACAATTTCTACCCTACATTAACAATTTCTACCCCACATTAACAATTTCTGCCCCACGTTAACAATTTCTACCCCACGTTAACAATTACTACCCCACGTTAACAATTTCTGCTCCACGTTAACAATTTCTACCCTACATTAACAATTTCTGCCCCACATTAACAATTTCTGCCCCACGTTAACAATTTCTGCTCCACGTTAACAATTTCTACTCTACATTAACCATTTCTGCCGCACGTTAACAATTTCTACCCCACGTTAACAATTACTACCCCACGTTAACAATTTCTACCCCACGTTAACAATTTCTACACCACGCTAACAATTTCTACCCCACGTTAACAATTTCTACCCCACGTTAACAATTTCTACCCCACGTTAACAATTACTACCCCACGTTAACAATTTCTGCTCCACGTTAACAATTTCTACCCCATGTTGGACACATTTAACCTTCTACTTCCTGACCCATGTACAACGGCTACCGAAACAAAACGCGATCTAGTACAAACGGATGAATGACTGAGATGAACTCACCACAGTGTGTATCATCCCCGTGACACAATACATAGAACTAACCGGAACATTCCATTTATCCTCGACGCTGAAAGGCATCACAGACAGATGCTAGAAAATGGTAGAGATTAAAACAACCAGATTCTTGTTTTCCTCTTTGTATTAATTTTATTTTACATTTTATGTATAAGAATAATATGTATTGGTATAATATGTTTACACAGAGATACGATGTCTCAGAAGAAAGTTAAAAGTTCTCTGGATAACTAAAATAAAAAAATGAGGACAACTATCTAACAAGTAATCGTGTCTGCTTGACTTCAGTGAATGCTCAATCGTTTCTAAGAAATTAATTTAATTAATTCTCTCAAAGAGGCCAACACAATAAGGGAGCTCCTAAAATCATCAGACTATATTCAATCAACATATTTCGGGCACATTGAGAGAAGAGGAAAGTTGGAGTACGTGGTTACAACTAGCAAATTAGAGGAAAAGAGAGATCCGCGATGACAAAGAGAGAAGACACTGGATAGCTTTGCGATATGGCTTGGTAAAGTGTCAACAACAAAATTGATACGATGCACGGTGGATAGAAAATTGTGGAAGGACATGACCGCCTACGGCAACCGGTGTGACACATGGTGATGATGATGATATCTATTCATTTTCTTCTTCCAGTTTTCCGGTCAATATGGCGGATAGGTGGCAGGAACCTTTGATGCATTGTCTGAAAAGTTGTCCTTGTTTCAGTTTCCTCATATTTCAAGTCTAGCTTGCTGCTGGAGTTTAGTGCTCTGAGCACACCGTGAACTATGCTTTTCATCCGGATCGTGTTTCTATATTTAGATTGCTTACGATGAATGATGATATGGTATGACAAACGACAGTTCAAATCACTTTCGGTGCTGATATGTCTTATGTCTTTTGACGTGTGCTGCAGCTGCTATGATGGGGACTGCCTTTCTTTCTTTGGATATTCGGATGAGATATTAATTCAGATTATTCCATCGACACGGACGGTTGAGCAATTATGGATTTCCATTCGTTTGCAGGGATACCGGAGCCTTCGAATAACTATATCTATCCATTGTTCAATATATACGTGCATTCTTTCTTTGTCTTGCTTTTTCTCGCACTCTCTCAAAATAAAATGTCCTTACATTTTTTTACTGACACTGAAGTTCTTGCCAAATGCCTTCCTACCAGCAGGCTCTTGACGCCCGTCGTCCCCATATTCTTCATTTCTATCATCTGTTGTTCTTGTAACCGGATGGAAGGGAATCATTTATTACTTGACAGAAGAGAACCCCAGAGAGTTGCTATGATTGAGCAGGAGAGCTGGAAGATATAATGTTAGCGTGTTCAACCTTTGATAAATGTCAAACAGTTTTAGCTTTAGGTGAGGCACACGTTGGCATGCACATGTGAGGGGGTAAACACCAAATGTGAAATGAGAGTACGTGAGTGTGAGCTGATAGTTTATCATAGTGAGTAGAGAGTGTGTGGGGGAGTAATTGAGGAGAAGTGAGAGGATGTCAAAGTAAGCTGATAGTTTATCATCGTGAGTAGAGAGTGTGTGGGGGAGTAATTGAGGAGAAGTGAGAGGATGTCAAAGTAAGCTGATAGTTTATCATCGTGAGTAGAGAGTGTGTGGGGGAGTAATCAACGAGAAGTGAGAGGATGTCAACGTGAAATAATAGTGTTGACAGGTCACAAGAGTAGATCAACATGAAATGAGAACACGTCAGTAGAAAATAAAAGTAGATTGATGTGTGTTTAAAGTAGATCAATACGAAATAACAGAACATCAAAATGAAATAATAAAACACCAAATTGAAATAGCAAAACATACATTTGAAATATTGAAACATTAATATGAAATAATAGAACATCAATTCGAAGCAATAGAACATCGACATGAAATTAAATGAGAGCACAACTTAATTTTGTTTGTGAAATGAAAGCATATCTTACGTTTTTGTGAAATGAGATCACATCACATCATCATCACCATGTACCCTGCCGGTTGGCGTAGGCGATCATGTCCCACCACAATCTTCTATCTACAGTGCATCGTATCAGTTCTGTTGTTGACTGTTTTCCATGCCATGACACCAAGCTATCCAGTATTTTCTCTCTTTGTCGTCCGCGATCTGTCTTTCCTTTAATTTTGCCTGTTGTAACCAAGTATTCCAACTTTCCTCTTCTCATGATGTGCCCGAAAAATGTTGATTGCTTCTTTCTGATGTTTTTTAAGAGTTCCCTTTTTGTGTTGGCCTCTTTGAGAACTTCCTCATTGGTCTTTTTATCTGACCAGGGAACTTTCAACATTCTTCTGAGAAATCCCATCTCTGTGGCCTCCAATCGTCTTTTCATTTGTTTGTCTATTGTCCATGATTCGCTTCCATAGGTCAGAATTGGTTCTATATAGCACCGATGAACTCTCTTTCTCATTTTTATTGACATAGATTTGTTGCATAAGATATTTTTCATTTTCTGAAATGCTATTTTGGCCTGAACTATTCTGCTTTTTATTTCTGTGGTGCATCTCCCATCTGATGTAATTATTGTGCCCAAGTATTTGAAACGTTGTACTTGTTTCAGGTTTGTCTCGTTTATTTTTATGCTGCATGATGGTGATGATTGTTTCTTCGATATAACCATTACTTCTGTTTTCTTACTATTCAGACTGAGACCTTTCATGTTGCTTTCTTCTACTATTATGTCTATCATTTCTTGTAGTTCGTTCTCTGTCTCTGCTATTAAGACTGTGTCATCCGCATATCGCAAATTATTTATGTTGTGATAGATCACACCACAGTGAAAGAGAATATACGCATAATTAAAACGATGATATAACAACGTTAAATGAAA